>PVKA01050460.1:0-12710 GCA_004027165.1 Ctenomys sociabilis | reverse complement strand
ACAGACTATCAAACAATGGACAGTGGACATACATTTCAGGGGAAAAAAATAAAAATCGTGCATAAGATGTATGTTCAGGCTGGCCAGATAGCACAGCAGATTAAAGTGCCTGCTTAGGCAGCAGCAGGGACCGTGTTTCTATCCTTGGTGAGCCTGCTGGTCACACCCCCCAGGGAATGCTGAGATGGCCACTGAGATTGGGCAAGGTGGTGTGTGTCTGTAACCCAAGCACTTCGGAAACTGAAAACAAGAGGATCACTACAAGTCCAATCTGTGTAGTGATACTGTGTAGATCCTGTACTAAATACATAAAAAGAATTGGAAAAAAAAAAAAATAAGATGCATGCTCTCCTGATTTAACACCTGTAGACTTTTATCTATAAGAAACCCTAAAGGCTACTGTATGTCATAGAAACCCTACCATACTGCCAGCCCTTAGTAAGAAAACTGAAAATGCTCATGCAGCAATTACCATGACCCAGATTACTCAAGCAGCAATTTGCTGTATTAATAAATATCTGGAAGGTAATAGTCACCACTTTGAGCACCTATTGTGCTAGAGCCCAAAGGTAACTCATATTAATCTCATGATGTCTCAATAAATTCAGTATTAAAATACTTATATAAATTTTTGTATTAATGAATTGTATATAAATTTTTGGCAGATTTTGTATATGTATAAAATTGAATACAGAAAAAAGGTCTGATAAAAACAAATTGAAAATAAGGCAACTGAGACAGTGGTGTTCTCACAACTATTCAACTATTCCTAAAAATCAACAATAAAAATATAATTGTAGTTTTTACTAATTTCAGTGGTGTAAATGCTGCCATCATAAGTAATTGTAAAATACAAACTGAATGTTACTTAAGTAGAGCTGGAAAGAAATAGAAGCCATCAGTTAACAATGAGCAGGAGTTTGCTTCAATACACCACCAGACACAGGGCACCACATAGGAACTTACAAACAAAATTTTAGTATGAAATTTTAATTAATATCAGTTATTAAAACACATAAAAATAAGTGGACTACAAAATATAAGAAGACACTAACCGGAAGAAGAATAAGTGAAGATAAAGTTCTCTATGGTATTTATATGGTTTGAAAAGAAGGAGAGAGGCACTAATAAGTGTAAATTATTATTATTAAAGATAGTATTATTTATAAACTAATTTCTTTAGTTGAAAATTAAACTAAAATGTACAAATTTTAACCTAAGAAGGAATAAATGATCTTATGAAATTTCATACAACTTATAAAAAAAGAATTTGTAAAACTCACAATAAAGAGAAGATATAAACTTCGTTTTTAGTCATTTGTTCTATCCATAATCACAAATTAAAAAAAAAACCTTTTGATTAATACTTTGAATTCTAAATCTTAATACTTCTAATAAAATAGCAAGGTTATAACAACACCTTGCAGTGACTACTTATAAGCTAAACATGGTATCTTCCAGGCACACAAGAGAATTTATAAAAAATGTATGTGTGTGATATATAAACCACACTGTATCTTGCAACATATACTAGATAATTAAAATCACTATGGTGGTCAGCTTTTCATTACTGCAACAAAATAACTGATATAATCAGCTTAAGGAAGGAAATGCCAGTCCATGATTATTTGGCTTTATTGCTTTTAGTTCTACTGTGAAGCAAAAACAGAAGGGTGTGACAATGGCAGACAGCTCATTTCACTGGGACCTGGAAGTAGGGCTAGCGGTCTCAGATCACATGTTAAAAGGAAAGGATAAGATAAAATTATCAAGAAGCCAGAAAAGGTACAACAAAGTAACACCATAAAATATACAAGCAGAAAAAAAATAATTCTAAAACAATAAAAACCAACCATAAAGTCAACAGAATAAAATGCTAGTTCTTTGAAAAATTTGCATAGTACATAATACCATAAAGGTTCAAAATAAAAGACAAATTATTTTTTAAAAACAATAGTAAAAAAGGATTAATCTACCTGCACATTGAAATAATTACTGAATACTGTAAATAATCTTTGGTCAATTACTTGAACTAAACACTCAATTTATTTCTCACTGTATAGTCTAAGAAGGCCTTGAAAAAAAAAAAAAAAGAAGGCCTTGAACTCAGTTCACATTCCAGGCTGTCCTCCAACCTGAAATACTGCTGCCTCAGTGTAACCTACAGAGTACTGAGATTAGATGTGTGTAGCCATGCCTGGTAGTATTCACAGTTTTAAAAAGATACAAGTGGTTTAAATACTAGAAAAGTTAAAATAGAAAATTATAAAAATGTTATATAAGTAGTTAACTATTTGTCTTTCTATCGCTTTCTCTCTCTAGCTCTCTCTCTCTCTCTCTCTCTCTCTCTCTCTCTCTCTCTCTCCCCCTCTCAACGCACACACACACACACACACACACACACACACACATGCACATACAGACACACACACCATCCCAAGCACATTTAAAGTGCAATGTTAATAAACCTTCAGGAACCAAGAAGAGTATTTTATAAAAATACAACCATAGAAAATATTAAAGCAGATCTTTCTAAAATACCATCAATGTTGACATCAAAACCAGATAAAGCAACAATGAGAAAGTACAATCTTTATAATAATGAGAAGTAAAAAAAAAAAGTCCAAAGTTAACAAAAACACAAATAGTTATAATTATTATTTATATAAGTACTTTGATAAGAATTCTACAATTACTGTTTAATCTGTATGTTAGCCAGGTGAATTTGTATCATCTTCAATTGTAGGATCATTTTACATACTATTTATTTTTATTTCTAAGTGAAACAATAATGTAGAATTTCAAAACAAAATAGGTGATTACAAATAGCTCTGCAGATTAAAGCACCTGCAAGCAAGCGCAGGGGCCAATGGTTAGATTCCCCAGCCTGTTACTCCAGGGTGTGCTGAGGTGGCAATTCAGAATGGACGTGGTGGTGTGTGCCTGTAATCCCAACTCTTTGGAGGCGTAAACAGGTGGATCACTACAAGTGTGATCTAGTGGTGAGACCCTTCCCTAAAATACAGACCTATCAGGCTGGAGAGATAGCTCAACGGTCTAAAGCATCTGCTTAAGCAAGCTTAGGCAGATGCAGGGACCCCAGTTCAATCTTTAGCACCACATGCTGTTCCAGACATGAGCCGAACAAAAAATAAAATAAATAATCTAAATACGCAAAGAACACTACTGTTAGTTAAAAAGAAAATACATACCAATTTGAGGAAGAAGAGGAAGAAGAAAGAGGAAAAGGAAGAGGAGAAGGGAGAAGAGGAGGAGGAATGGGAGGAAGAGAAGGAGAAAAAAGGAAGGAATCTATAATCAAACTGATAAGAATAAGATTTATAACTCCTTCCTTTGAAAAGACAAATATTTTAGCCATGGATTTCCAAGTTTCATTTACAATTCACAAAAATATGGAAGCATAAAAGTTCTAAATTCTTTTACTGTATTCTCATTTGAATATATCTAATCATTTGAATATCAGGTTTAAGAAATAAAGAAGAGTGCAAGAGTTCAAATAAGGCACACTACTCATTAAAATATGAAAGAGCGATTAATATTTTACAAGTAGTTTGGGCTATAACACAAATGTATGGCACTCATGCCCTCCAGCTGAAGTAAAACTGCAAACAAAAACAAAAAAGAACCATTTCCTCTAACTGGACACTTTCCAGTGGCTTCATAGTAATGAGTAAGAAACTAAGGGAAGCAGAATAAAACCCACATGCTAAAAAGGCAGTGTCCACTTCAAAACATGCACTGTACTCTTTCTGAAGCCATCACCATGCTAAAGAAGGCACAGTATAGCTTGCCTATGGATCTTGATTTACAGGGTTGCATTAAAAAGAATGGGAAAAAGAAAAGTAATCATTTATACTTTACAGAGTTACACACTTAGAAATGTTTTTAGATTTAATGTCATCACAATTAATGGATTATTAATAACATGAAATGTACATGAGTCCAAATGTACATGAATCCAAGGACACTTCTGCTGAGGGCATTTCGCCTAACTAGAGGCACCATGACTAGTTTATACCACATTCTGAACCTTTTTTTTTCTAGCACATGTCATTTTAGTTCAAGTCTCAGTTCAAACATTTAAGATATTTCCTCACAATTGTATCTCAGATAAACAGAAGATTTTATAAAGCTGATTTTAGCAATTCTGTTCAGCCACAGGTTTTATAATCATGGTGTTAAAAGCCACAACTGTCTCCAAGACAGCATCATAGGTCAACTTCAAGACAACATTCTTCATATAAATGTATGGCTTTGCCCGTGTCATGTTTCCAAGGCTTTTCTCCTTGCCCTCTCCTTGTTGTCCAATCCTCATGTTCTCACTTTCCTTTTAATTGTGTTATACCTTTCTATTTGTATTTCTTCTTCCGAGTTCTTATAATAGGGAGACTATACAATATTTACACATGTGGGTCTGGTTTATTTCACTTATAAGTATATCTTCAAATGGCATCCACTTAAATATGAAGGCTTCAAGTTTATCATTCTCTATAGCTGAGTATAAAGATAGAAACTGTGCTGTCAAAAACATAGGTACACATAGATCACTATAATATGATGTTTTCAGTCCCTCCGGGAAAATTCCACGTAGGAGGATAGTTGGCTTGAATGAGATTTCAAGTCCTAGTTTTTTTACAGAATCTACACACTGATTTCCATAATGGTCACACCAGTCTACAATACCCAACAGCAGTGGAGAAGGGTTCCTTTTTCCCAATATCCTCTCCAGCATTTGTTTTTTGTTGATTTGCTTATGATAGCCATTCTTTCTGGGGTGAGATAGTATCTCAGAGTTGTTTTAATTTGCATTTCATGGATGGCTAGTGATGTGGAGCATGGGTAAGGCAATGATACTGAGAAACGTCAGCAAGCTTTTGAAACTAACAGTGAATTGGTAGGATTCTCACCCTGACTAACTATATGTGATGAAACCTGTGAACCAAGCAATTGCACTAAAGATAGCAATGTGTAATAGAAGGATCATGCTTATTTTTGTCCTTCTCTTAAGATTCATTTGGTAGACAAGAGTCCAGATGGTTTTGTATCATGTTTTAGCTGCTTGAGTGATCTCCTTATACCTTCTAGCTGTCTAAGTTATCATTTCTCCATCTCTTTTCTGTCTGTCTGTCTCTCTCTGTCTCTGTCTGCCTGTCTCTGCCTCGCTCTGTCCATCTCTCTTCTCCCACTTCTCATTCTCGCTGTGTATTTTCTCCCTCCCCTGCTCCACTGAAGTCACCCTGAGAAATCAAGTTCTTCTGTAATGCTGTTGGTTAAGCAGTATACTCGATTCCCAAACTTTGCCTTCTAGATATGTTAATGACTTACTATGTGGAAAACATATATTAAAAACTGGAAGCTTTCTTTGTATTGTCAAAATAAATAAATAAAATAAATAAATAAAATAAAAGTGAATATGAGTAATTAAAAAATAAAAAAAAAAGAAGGATCATGCTTGGAATGCCTGTCATTCTGGTCTTCTGAACAGATTCTTCTTGTTATGACACACCAATTATTACCATACTGTCACTCAAGTAAGTTTTTTTTCCTCTTTTTTAAATTAAGGGTAATAAATGAAAAAAAGACACAAGAAAAAAAATGTCATAGGACTATCCTGCTACAATGATGTATACGGTTAGATTTCTAAATTTCTGTGTAAAACTATGTGTTTATTCCTATTTTTTAAATTGTTTTTTTCTTCATATTCTTTAAGTAGTGACTTAAAATTGAACATATCAGTTCTGACAATACCTGTTCCAAGTTATGCCTAAGATGACTGATACTTAGATAGTTAGGGTAAACTGAACTGCATATGTTGCAGGGTAATAATAAGCTTCTCTTTTGGAGGTTTAGCAACCTAAGTTTGCAGATCAAAAATTAGGAAAAAAGGAGAGGCTGAAAGATCAGCCAAAATTTTGGTCCTAGCCTTTCAAGGTTAGTGAAGACTCAGGACACAGGAGAACCTGTACTATAACATCATGGAACTCAGTTGTGTCCCAAACTTTCTGATCAAGGTGATTATCGGAACACAGGGGAAAGTGATCATCATGCATAGTGTGCCTAAGGAGAGTCACATGGAGAGAAAACATTCTCTCAGGCTTTCACAGAGCAAATTAGTCAACCAATGGCCGTGACTTATCCACAAATGTTTATGCAGAAAACATTCTCACTGTGCTGACACAACACCTGAATAGCATGGTTACAGAAAAACATATTAAAATATCAATTTTTATTTAAAAATCCAATCTCATGATAAAATGAAAATATGTCCTTTTTCATTGATATTGTTGACTAATTTTAATGGTAAGTTATTTCTTTTGTTTTTGTATTTTTTTAGGGTAGGGTCTCCAGGGTGTTCAGGGTCTCAGTACTAGATT
This sequence comes from Ctenomys sociabilis, assembly GCA_004027165.1. Taxonomy (NCBI): domain Eukaryota; kingdom Metazoa; phylum Chordata; class Mammalia; order Rodentia; family Ctenomyidae; genus Ctenomys; species Ctenomys sociabilis. The sequence goes on along the minus strand of PVKA01050460.1, from coordinate 6,315 downwards.
GGACTCATAGTGATTCCCCTCTTAATAACCTCACAAGAGCTGGGATTATATGGCTCCACCAAACCCAGTCCCAAATGCCATCTCAGCACGCCCTGGGGGCAGGGCCAGCAGGCAGGCTTTGTAATCAAACCCCTGGTTGCCTGCTTGCAGGCACTTTAATCTGCTGAGCTATTTGTCAGACCCTGCAAGGCATTTCTATAAAGATGTTTTTTCAGAATTATTCACTGTATTCTTCAGATTTTTTGTCTTTGTTCTTTTACTAGTCATAACTTACTCCCTTATGTTTTCTCCCACTGTAAATCAGTTTAAATATATTCCTTTATTTCCTCTCATTTTGAATACATACGTATTTTTTTTTTTGTTTTTAACTGAACTATCTTCCTGGCCCCAGAAGGTAGTATATTTTGTTGCAGAAAATTTAGGTAATTCAAGAAAGCTAAAAAAAATTCTATTGCCACACTGACTTACTTTCTTCTGGTCTTGAAAACATCTATATTCTTGAAAATTTTAATCATAACATTAGTGGCTATAATCTGTTGTATCTGAAATTTTAATTTTATTTAAAAATTTTTATATGTAATGTTTCTATCAGCATGGCCACAGTACATTCTATTGAAGAGATACCATAGTTACTTAACCAGTCCTCACTCTTGGGCACTTATTTTCAGATTTCAGCTATTGAAAGACTGTGATGAGTATCTGTGCACACAAAACTTTCCTTTTATTTTATATTTAAGAAATTGTAACAAAAATATGGGTGCACATGTATCGCTATGATATGACGTTTTCAGTGGGAAAATTTCCAGAAGGGGACTAGCTGGATTGAATGGGATTTCCAGTCTTAATTTTTTGAAGAGTCTCCATATTGATTTCCATAGTGGTTGTCACAATCTACATTCCCATGAGCAGTGGGATTCCTTCCCCATCACAGCCTCTCCAGCATTTGTTGTTAGTTGACCTCTTTATGATAGCCATTTTTTCTGATGTGAGATAATATCTCAATGTTGCTTTAATTTGCATTTCTTGGCCGGGCGTGGTGGCGCATGCCTGTAATCCCAGCACTCGGGAGGCTGAGGCAGGAGGATTGTTGTGAGTTCGAGACCAGCCTGAGCTACAAAGTGAGCTCGAGGCCAGCCTGAACTGCATAGTGAGACCCTGTCTCAAAAAGACAAAAAAATAAAAATAAAAATAAATAAAATTTGCATTTCTTGAATAGCCAGGGGCTGGGGAGATGGAATAAACATTTCCCTGGCAAGCTCAAGGTCCTGAGTTCAATCACCTGTTCTGCCCCCTCCCCCAGAAAAATAATGATCTCGAATGGCCAGTGATGTGGAGCAGGTTTTTAGGTGTTTATTTGCCCCTTGTATGTCCTCCTCTGAGAAATATGTATTCATCTTGTATGCCCATGTTTCAATTGAATCTTTAATTTTGGAGCCCTGATTTTTTTTTTTTTAGTTCTTTGTGTATTCTAAATAGAAGGTCTTTGTCTCAGTGATTAATGGTTAAGATATTTTTCCAAATTTGTGGGTTGTCTTTTCACTCTGTTGGTAATTTCTTTTGATATGCAGAAGCTTCTCAAAAAGGGGGCTTGCTGGCTAGCTCAGCTGTCTTTTTGCTTGGAGAAACTGAATCAGGCACAAGGGACCACAGTTCTATCCCCAGCTGCACCAGACCTGAACTTAAGGCAGCCTGAGTCAGCTGCCCACCCCAAAAAAGAAAAACTTCTCAATAAGAGGAGGTCCTACTTGTTCATTTTTGAAGTATTTCCCATGCAATTTCATTTTTGTTCATGAAATGTTTGCCACTGGATCTTCAATGTTTCCACCTACGTTTTCCTCCAGTACATTCAGTGTTTCTCTTTTTAATGTTTTGATCTTTAATCCATTTATACTTTAGTTTAGTACATGGTAATAGACCTGGGTCTAGTTTTAGTTTTCAGCATTTAGAGAGCCAGTACATGCACCTATGCTTATAGTAGCACAATTTGTCATAGCCAAATCTTGGAAACAACCAAAATACTCATCACCTCATGAATGGATGAAAAGATGTGGTATTGTCACACAAGGGAAATTTACTCAGCTATTTAGAAAGACAAGCTTGAAGCATTCATATTTCAGTGGATGAAATTTGAGGCTATACTCATAAGTGAAATAAACAAGACCCACATGTATAAATATATTTTCTCCCTAGTGTAAGAACCCAAAATGAGAAATAAAACCTGAAAGATGTAACAGACATAGTTAAATGGAAAGAAAGAGAACTTAACGATTAAACAATGAAGAGGAGAGAAAGGAGAAAAGATAGAGGAAAAGGTAGGGGAAAAACATGCAAATATATAAAAGTACATACTTGTAAGTATATATACAAGAAGGCTGAGGTGATTATACTAAGAATTTCCATCAGTGTTTTTTTTAATAGCAGTTAACATGTAGAATCTGAACCTTGACTCTCTATGCTATCTGCCTGCATTGAAGACAGCGAAGTGTAAAACAAAAACCATGCATTAAATACCTGTCATCTTGATGGTCTAAATGTGTACTGTTTCTAATGCCATATTAATTATTACTATACTGTCTTTAAAATAACTTTTTTAAATAAAGGTATTAAAAGAGAAAGAGACAAGAACAAAAATCTAATATTTCATGAAAACATGCGGTAATATTCAATCATGTGTCCAATATTGCACAACTGTATTTGTTAACCTGGACAAAGATTTGAGGATAAAAAAAAGATAATGTATCAATGATTGTTAATTAGCTATTCTTGTCTCAAAAATCTGTAATATATGCAATGTTGTATGCTACTCTGTTTCTGTGTTTTTGTTTTTCATGCTTTTGTTTTACTCTTCAAAATAAAAGAAAATTATAATAAAGAAAGTATGTTATTTTCTTAAAATGGTTATGACATATGATTACATAAGAAAATCATTTTGCAGGAGGGATAACCAAATTTATTTTAGAAAATAATGCAATTTTTTGATTTTTCAGCAGAAAGTATTAAAATGAGGCTATAAAGTAAAACTATATTAATACGCTGAGCTGTAAAAGGCTCTAGTCAACAACTTCTGTGGATAACCCACTACTATTGTGGACTGCTGGACTGTGTTGGACTGTTTTCCTGAATTTAAACACCTATAGTATTTAAATGCCAATAGAATATCCATCTCTGACAGGACTAAACAAAAAAAGGAATACAAAGGAAGGATTATTTTGTATTTGTATATACAGAATAGTTTGGATAGATATGCAGCTACGTTTTCTTAATTTTAAGAGAAGAAAGATTAGTAGCAATAGTGTTTGGACAGGACATCCTCTCTGGTTCTTGTACTATGGATAACCACAAGGAAGATAACAATGTAAAAGGTATTAATTACTGAAACTGTCGTATTTAAAAGAAAATATTATGTATAGGTAAAAAAAATTGGATTTTTTTTCAACTTCAGGACAATTGTTTTAGCTGGGAAAATGAATGAAAATGCTTAAATGTTTAACTTATTAAAAATAAATCTAGGGCCGGGCAGATGGTTCAGTGGAATAAGTGCTTCCCTGGCAAGCAAAAGGGCCTGAGTTCAATCCCCAGTTCTGCAAAAAATAAATAAATAAATGGAAATAAATAAATAAATTTAAAAAGGGGGCTGGGAAATAGCTAAGCAGCTTAAGTGCCTGCCAGGCAAATGCAAGGTACTGAGTTCGATCTCTGGTACGAGAAATAAAAAATTAATAAGTAAATAAATTGACTCCAGTAACAAACTTTGCTTATATCTTGAATATGAAATGCACAATATTTATACCCAAATACGGGTAAGGAATTTATATAAAGAATACAAAATTCAAACTGAAGAGTATGTCCTCACAAATCACTTTCTAAAGACTCATATTAATTAACTACTACATCCCTAAATTGTCAAGTCAAATTAGGAGTCACATAAAGGCTTTAGCTCTACTATGATAAAGTTTGCTGTATCAAAATACCTTTCTATTTGAGAAAAGTTATAAAAGGTAAGGAAACAAAATTATTTTTAAAAATTATTTGGAGACATACAGACTAACCAAAGTATTCCAACTTAACATAATATAAAAACATAAGAACAAAGTCAGCCTGATTTCTGAATAGTACAGAAATAAGAGAGTGAGCACAAAATTTTAGATCACAGTATTAAGAAGTTTCATAGAGAAAAGAAGACAAAAATTATAGTTTGGAGGTGTTAGGGCAGCCAAGATCTTGGACAAAATATGACCACAGTAAAGTGAGGCAAGTACTCTGTAATTTTAACCCTTGACTTGTGCCAGGAAAGAAATACTGGAGTTTTATGACCAACTGAATAATACTCTAAAAGTTCATTTAAACATCTAAATGGTTGATTATAGGAAGGTAAAATAGAAAAAAATAAGCCATCACAAGGATTCAGAATTCAAATTCACTGAATATGCCAGCCATGGAGGCCCTCACCTTGAAGCTGAGACAAGAGAATGGCTGCAAATTTGAGGCCAGTCTAGATTACATAGTAAGTTCAATGGTGGCCTGAACTACATAGTAAAGCCTGATTTAAAAAATGATAAACAATAAAGAAAAACACAAAATTAACTGAATACTGAATGTTAAAGTACTTTTATTTGCAAGGTGAAACATATCCTTGAATAAACTGTAATACAAACTTCTCCATATTTCCTATGAAAAAGTCATCAAGCAACCCAACAATCAAATGATAACACCAAAAATCAAGAGAAAAAAATATAGTGAGGGAAAAAAAATCATCTCAGATTTTCAAATACGATGGTAAATACAATTCTAAAACTAGGGAAAAAAAAACCACTGAGAAAGACAGGAGAAAAGGAAGGAGGGAAAAACATGCAAGTATATATATAGGATGGCTAAGATGACTGTACTAATAATTTCCATGAGTTGTTTGAAAATAGCAATTAATGTTTAGAATTTCCACCTTGATTAACTCTGTCCTGTTATCTGTGCTCTGAACAACTACTTCGAGGATGGCAATGTGTAATACAAAACCCATGGTTGAATACCTCTCACCTTGGACTTCTACATGTGTACCATTTCTAAGGTCTTATCAACTATTATACTCTTAAAATAAATTAACATGAAAAACAGACAAGGAAAATAACTTAAGATTTCTTGAAGGGGAGAGTCAATATTCAATTATTTCCCCAATCTTGCATAACTCTATCTGTTAATCTCAGCAACAGATCTGACAATAAAATAGATAATATAACAACCATTGTTAATTTTCCTGTCTGAAAACCTGTAACATATGAATTGCCATATGACACCCTGTTTCTGTCTTCTTTCTTTTCACTTTTGCTTCCATTTTTATTCTTCAAAATAAAATTGAGGCCAGGGAGATAGCTCAGTAGAATAAGTGCTTGCCTGGCAAGCACAAGGTCCTGAGTTCAATCCCCAGTACCAAAAAGCAAATAAAAAAATTGAATTCAAAGTTAAAAAAATAAAAATAAAATAAAGAGAAAATTAAATCAGTAATGAGAGTAGTTTTAAGATAACCAAAACAACCATAAGATACATTTTTCAAAGCATACTTAAAATTGGCCAATATGTATCTGAAAAATCACTCAACACTATTAATCATCAAAGAATTGCAAATTAAAACTAAAATACATTATCAATTCATACCTGTTAGTCTATTACCAAAACGATAAAGATAATTAAATATTGGTTAGACTACATTAAAAATGGGATCCTTCCTATGCTATTATTAGGAATATAAACTGTCACAGCTATTATGGAAAGCAGTTTGGAAGTCCCTCAAAAATCTTCAAAACAGAATTACCATACAATCTAGCAATTCCCTACACATGTAATGGTATGAAAATGATATCTGGAAAAGATATATGCAAAATAACATCCACTGAAACATTATTGACAACAGACAAGATAAGGAAACAACCTAAGTTTTTATTAGCAAATGAATAAAAAAAAGAAATTGCATACATACACAGTGGAATACCTCTTAATAAAAGTGAAATCCTGTCATTTGACACATTGATAAGACTGGAAAACAATGGCTTTATTAAAATAAGACAATCAAAATACAAATACTATACAATATTAATTACATGTACAATTTTTAATGTAAAACTCAGAAATTATAAAATGTTGGTTACCAGAGGCTGGTCAGGTTATGGGTAGTGTTAGTGGACAATATGGAGGCATTCTAAAACTACAAAGTTTCATTTTGATATGAAAATAAGTTTTAGGCCGACTCTGCCATCCTGCTCCATCCCGCCCGCGCCCGCCCAGCCCCTGAGACCAGCCAGAGACAGCACGGCCAACTCCGCCATC
>PVKA01050459.1:0-12701 GCA_004027165.1 Ctenomys sociabilis | reverse complement strand
TAAAATCAATTGAGTCAGATAAGGCAAAGTGAATGGCATATGTTGCAGGATACTAATCAGCTTTTCTTCTGGATGGTTAACAACCTAAGATCACAAGTCAGAGTTGGAGAAATAGAAGAGCCACAAGGCCAGCCAACATTTTGGACCTAGCCTTTCAAGGTCAGCGAAGACTCAGGACATAGGAGAACCTGTACTGCAGAACTGTTCTTTTTTTGTTTGTATTTTAGATACTCTTCAGAGTCTAGGAGTGTTCGACTTTCTTTTCCTTTTTTTTTTTTTTTTTTTTTTTTGTCAGAACCAGGGATTGAACTCAGGCCCTTGTGCTTGCCAGGGAAGCACTTATTCCACTGAGCCATCTCCCCAGCCCATTTTCAACTTTTTTGTCGAGGAATTTTAATCAAAATCAGGAATTCTTTAAGTTCACAGATAGGCTACAGTCTGTCCTTCAGCAGCTCAGGTGTTGAAGCTGGGTCTGCTTGCTATTTGGAGGTACTGGAACCTTCAGGAGGTAGAGCTACGTGGGAGGAACTTAGGACCTTGAGCGTGTGCCCCCAAAAGGAGATGTTGGTCTCCAGCCTTCTTTTCTCTGCGTTTGCTTCCCACTCGCCCTCCAGCAGGCAGATTTGCACTAGGACATTTCCCTAGCACTCTCTGCTGCCTCACACTAGCCTCCAAAGCAATGGATTGAAATTTCTGAGACCGTGAGCACAGACAGACCTTTCTCTCATAGTAAAGCATTGCTTCAGGTATTCTGTCACAGTAGCACAAGGCTTACTAGTGTATGAGGCTTCTTGTGAGGTCCTTTTTCCATCTGCTTCTAAATGTGAAGCTGCACCACACCAGAAGACAACACATGGGAACATGATGGGTTCACGGAATCTGACCAGGTCACAGAATCACACATGCCTTGATTTAGAAGAATTCACCTCCTATCTATCCTAACTATTTTGTATATACAGATATATGGCTACTTTCTCTTAATTCAGTGAGAAGAAAGATTTGTATTAATAGTGTTTGGACAGGATATCATGTCTGCGTCTTGTACTATGAATAGCTACAACGAAGACAACAATATGCAATGTATTAATTATTGTAATGGTCCTACTAACCTGTTTTGAAACTGTCTCATTGCTACTTGTTTCTCAATAAAATTAATTTTAAAAAAACTGAAAGAAAAGAATCCCACCTCATGGAGTGTACTTCTCTATGAATTACCATGAAAGCTAGTTTTATGGAAAGTAAATATTCTAGAAGAGAAATAATCATTCTGGACATTCTCCATGAATACTAAAAACATTAAAAAGAATATATTGAATTATTTCACTTAAGATACATTTTAAATGCCACCCTTCTGTGTGCAAAAAAACAAGTTTGTAGCCTGAACGCAGACCCTGCGGACTAACACTCCGATGTAGCAGCTCTGCCACTGTGTGCCAAAACAGTTTCTGTTTCTTCAGCCCAATGGAAAGAACTTGACCTCCTTACCATTCAGTTGTAGCAACAATAATTCCACCACTTTATGGATTTATGGCGTCTTGAGGCACCTCTACTTATTGTTGTTCCCAAAGGAAGTCACGACAGAGACCTCCTCCAACATCTTGGCAGTGGAAGGAGGGACAGCTCACACGACATGCTCACGGCCATGATGAACATTTGTCCCAGACACAGCTGATCCCATGCCCCTAGGCATCTCTTGATTCCCAAGTGAATATCATCTACCACCTTCTGAGGCTTAAGGAAACCCACGGCCTCATACATACATTTGAGATGAATGTTCTCGGAACTGTCTCTGTTTCAGCATGCATCAAATCCTCTGGAAAGAATTTCCACTTCAGCATGTAAGATAACTAACCAGAAAAGCACTCCTGCTTTGTAAAGAAAACTGCAGCTACCAACAGACTGAGGTTGGGCTGGGGGTATATTTATTTTAATGATATTAAGAAAAATGTGAACTGAATTCTCTTGAATGGTGATAATTATTTATGCTTTGGTTATTTATGGCGTGTGTGTGTGTGTGTGTGTGTGCACAAAAATTCCTTTTACAAGCTTGATGGAAAATTTAGTGTATGGGTTCTACTCTTTCTATTCAATTTAACAAGAGGGAACTTAGAAGGCATGGGCTCGTCTTATTATGGAACACCTGAAAAATGGTGATGACTAATTATATGGCTCATCTATCACTCTTTACTGCTGGACAATTATGCTGCTGTTTCTAAATAAATCTCCATTGTTAAGTGTTTCTGTCCACATAAATGCAGGTATGAGAGAGTCAAAGTGAAGAGAAATGGAAATCACTTTTATGAGACATGGAATTGTGTTGTTAACACACCCCAATGAAATTCCCTGTGATTAGACCTTTGGAGAAAAGGAAGAACTACAGTTTAGTGCAGTTTGGAAAAATATGCTTGGATGGATGACTGAAGAAAGTAATAGATAGCACACAGATAGAGATAAAGATGCATAGGAACCATTTCTTACTTAATTCAAGACACTTTCTATGTACTACATGTCTGGAATGTAATGATACATAAATCACTGCACGTACCTTGGTATGTGGCAGCTTCATATGGGAAGATCAGATCGGGAAATTGTAAAGAGGGGAGAAAGAGAGAGAGGGGGGGAGAGAGAGAGAGAGAGAGAGAGAGAGAGAGAGAGAGAGAGAGAGAGAGAGAGAGAGAGAGAGCAAAAAAGAAGTTGTCATTTCACCTTTGAAGCACAACTTCCAACTCCATAACCTCCAACACCCTTTACTGAGAAGAGGAAACTGAGAGTTTGTAGCTCCACAGGCAAATCACAAGCTCAGGTTTGGAGATGTTAAGTTCAAGTTGTGCTGGGAAGACATCTCGTGGGTAGTGAGGCAGACGAGGAGCAGCCAGAGCCAGAGACTTCTCAATGCAAAGTGAGTGTGGCCAGGACCTAGGTGGCATTTAACGAATCATCTGAGGCCACTGAGGAAGAGCGTAGAGACAGACCCCAAGTCAGTGGGCAGCTGCACTACAGAAGGTAGAGATGCAGATTCTGAGATTGGGCATCAGAATCTATGGTCATAGCCATGTTTGTATCCGTGCTTAATTCTTACCAGCTCTATGATCTTCATGGAGTATTTGACCTCTGTGTGCCTCAGTTGGTTCAATTATAAAATAAGAAATAGCAGCAATACTTTCTGCTATTGAATGGCATGGCCTAATATAAGTAAATTTCTCACAGCACATCTGAACCCACCTCAGAGATATTATCACCTCCACAGAAAGCTGGAGTGGTGGGAAAAACAGTGTGTTCCAACTCACGCCAGCATCAGCCTGGGAAGGAGGCAAACAAAGAACCAGGACTAAGGAAGGATTAAATTGCAGTGCTCAGCAGGTAGAAGCTCTGATGCTTAAGCCCGACTTCTTCCTCCTCTCCCTTCAGGATCCTCGGTACCTTCTATAAATTCTTCTCTGACATTCATTCATTTATTCAGTAACACTAACAAAATGCTCGTCAATGGCTGGTATGCGACAGGGACTCTACTAAAGAGTAGATATGGCACCACAGATAGAATTAACAGTCTGAACAGCAAGATATTGAGCAATAGAGAAACATATGGTTTAAAATTATGAAAATGGAAATATAGTTCTGTGGGACAGAGGAACTGAGGCCAGCTTTCCTCTCCAGGTTTTGACTGGCTGGAGACAACAAACGAGACAGTATGAGGTATGGAAGGGGCTGCGTGAGAAGCATCCTGAGAGGAGGAACAGCAAATATGGAGGCTCAGAGATTGTGCCTAGGATGGGCCAGGCTGACCGGACATCATAAAGCAGAGGGCAGGGAGTTACTTGAGATGAAGATAGAGAGGAGGGCTGGAAACAGGCCGTGCCAGGCAAGGCAACATGGCAGGGAGTTTGGACTTTTTCCCCAGGGTCCATTTGAGACCACTAATGGGTCACAGGCAGGGACTTTAGAAAGTGCCTGCTGAACATTTTGTGAAGACCAGTCTAGAGGACGCATGGCAGTGGGGAGTGTGATGAGAAAATTATCCCAGGAGGCCAAGTGGCTGAGAAGAGGTGGTGATGGGGAGGAGGAGGGAAATGGACCAAGCTAGGAGCTAGTGGAGGTAGATTTGGAAGGATTTTGGCTTAATCAAAAGAAGATCATGAGAAAAAGCATCTAGTGTCTGGAATACTAGGCAGGCTGTTTGCTGGATGACTGGATGGAGATAGGCCTCTTACTGAAGGAGACGAGGCCAGAGCCACTCAGCTTGCTCTCTGTTCATGTGGGTGACGGTGTACCTGGAATGGCCGTGCGGATGACCCTAAATTCCATCATGTGGGCTGTTACTTAGCAAATATCCATTCATCCCCTTATTTATTCTATTAGCCTTTAGCGCAGCCTGCAATGTGCCCAGCACTGTGCTGGGTGCTGAGAATGCAGGACAGCTCCATGCCCTCAGGAAACTCAAGTTCTGTGAGGGAAAGTGAGCCTCAGTACATGGCTGTGTGTAGCTTTTGATGGTCTGCTCTGAAGAACACAGAGAAGGAGAAATAGCAAGAGTGGGAAGGAATGGCTATTTTAGATATAGCAATGTGGACGGACCTTTTGATAAGGTGACATTAGAGCAGAGAACTGTGCTGAATAAGGTAGTTTCTTATCCAGGGAGAGAGCATTCAAGCCAATGAGAAAAATGAACAGCAGAGGCTCTGGGGCATAAATATGCTTGGCGTTTCAATTTATTGAGCATCTGGGGTCACACCAGGGTCGCCTCCTTCATCTGCTCTGTCTCCCCTTCAGTGACTACTGGGATATCACTTTCTCATAACTATTATGCTATTATGAGAATAAAGAAAAACTCTGAAATTCCAGGGTTGAAAGGTGCTACTAATTTCTAATGGAGAACTCAGAGAAGCCTTTTGGAAAGAAAGAAGCTTTTTGGAAAATCTGAGTGAATATGAATAAATAATAGTGGCAGAGTTAAGAGAAGCTACCTAATGCTACTGCATGTTGGATAGTGTCTCAGAACTTTTAATACATTAAATCATTGTATATTAACACCAACCCATGAGGGAGGTATTATTAATATCTTAATTTATTGCAGATGAAGAACTAAAGTACTAGGAGTTCTGGTGCTTGACTAAGGTCATACAGGAAATGGGGAGCACAGCACTAACGCTCATCAGTGCAGTGGGGTTCAGAGCTGTTCCCCCACAAAAGGAAGCCAAAACTCACACAACGAATGTGCCTGATTTCATTGCCATTCTGTTTTGGGGAGAAATGCTGGGGTACACATCAGACTCTCACAGTGCAGAGGGGAACTGCTAAACATCCCCTCACAGATGGTAGGCTAATGGTAAGGGCAAATGTCAGGCCAGCTGGGCACAGGCACATTCCCTAATTCATGAACTCACTTTCTGTTTTTGTACGATGGGGACAACAACAGCCTGAAGGGTTGCTCTAAAGCCCTCATGGTTGTACAGCAATCAGCCTCATAAATGAGTTTCCTTACCCCCTATAGTTAATGAATACTTGGAGGACACCGAGGCACCCACAGCTGATGCTGGAATTTCTTGATGTGTGTTGGGTTTGGTCTGTGAAACTAACGGGAATGTCTATTCCTACAGGGTTAGAGATCTGGAAGAAATCTCTAGGCATTGTCAGCTCCTCTCAGGGGAGCTGCCACCTCACCAGCCGTGTGTCACTGGGCCAGTAAATGATGCGAACTTTTCTGAGATTTAGTTTCCTCTGAAGAATGAGGGCAAATAGACATTTTTGTAGCTGTTACTTTTGACTTTTAGAGAACGATCACTCTGCTGTGGAACCAGTGACCCATCAGTCCCCAGCGGACCTTCGCTGCAGACCGCCCTCACCCAAGTGCAGTCTCTTTTTACCTCACCTCCTTGGACTATGTTATCCTTGCCCAATGGCTTGAGATGTAACCTACCATCAGATGGAGCCCAGACTCCTGTCTCTGGAGACAGGATGCATTCCTGAGCTCCAGATTGCTACAGCCTACCTCTAATGGAGAACCTACCCTGGCTGTCTTTCTGGCACATCAGAATCAACATGTCTAAAATAATTCCTCTCCTTAGGCAAAACTTCCCTTCCTCTTGCTTCTTCCCTGCCAGGGAGCCGCATGGAACCATGACACTTTCCCCTTCCTCTCAGTTCAGGAAATAGCACAACACTCTCCCAGAGGTTCAAGTCCAGCAGTCATCATTGTGCCTCATCCAACCAGTCACCAAATCTTAACTGATTCTGCCTTTTATTTTCTCAAGTCTATGTCTTTCTATGCCTGCTGCCACCATCCTCCAAACCGCCACCCGTCATCTCCTTGAACACTGCAGTCGTCTCGTAGCTCTACACTCACCTCCTTCTTCTCTGCATTTTCTTGATGTCAGAGATGTCTCTAAAAATACCTTGTGGCCAAGGTTTCCTGTGGCTCTCTGGACAGTTAACACCACTGCCGATGCACACTGAGGCTGACCCCTTATCTCGTGTCACTTTCCCTGCTTCTGTAGGCCACAGCCCAGTGAGTTTCTTTTTTCTTTTCAAATTGCCTAACTCACAATAGTAAGTCTTGGATCTTCTCATATGCTGGATCTCTGCCTGACAAGTTTGTACTTCTTGGTTCTGGCCAGGGGTGGGCAGGCTTATCCGATGGCCCCCAGCACTCATTTCTCCCTTCCTCAAGCAGAAACACTGAATAAAACCCAAGCCTCTGAGGGACAGTCACTCCTGCAATCAGAATATTAATCAGCTCACTCTGAGTTTATCAAGAGGGAGCTTACCCTGAGTAAAGCAAGGCAAGTCCTTTAAAGAGTCTAGAGGTCCAAGAAATTCTCCTGCTAGCTTTAAAGCAACAAGCTTCTGAACTGGCAGAGAACCTCTGAGGACAAGGAATTTTTTAAAAAAATTTATTTGGTACAGGGTCTTGGTACACAATTTAGACTCGTGGTGATCATCCTGTCTTAGCCTCCCTAGTGCTGGGATTATAGCAATGTGCCACCATGTCTGGTTTCAGTAACCAGCATGGCATGCTCAGGGTTCTGGGGCTGATGTGCCATGTGGTACTAAGGATCAAATTCATGTCCTTGTGCTTGCCAGGCAGGCACTTAGACTGCTGAGCTATCTCCCCGGCCTGAGGACAAAGAATTTTGATTGACCTCTGAGACTCTGAAAGGATCACATGCTTGACTAACAGTCAATAAGAAAGTAGAACTTTTAGTCTTACAAGCACCAAGAATTAAGTGACCTTGCAAGGTAAACTTAAACTTGGGAAAGAAACATAGCCTGATTACAGCTTAGAGGGAATCCTTCTGGGGACTGAATCAGAGGACCCGGCTGAGCTGTACCAACTCTGGGCTCTTGGAAATGATGCGGCATAAATACAGGCTATTTCAAGGCTCTGGGTTTGAGGTAATCTCTTATGCACTAATAGAAAAGGAACACAGATCATACCCTAATTAATTATTGCTGTAATGACATATTATACTCTGAAGTTTCTTCACTTCTAATTTCTAGCACCTGGTATGTTAGTAAGTGCTCACTCATCAAGAATGACCTAAGCTAATGTATGGACATTTTGGGATTTAGACTTTGAGTTGCTTTCTCACATTATTGATTGCCTTGTTAAAGCACTGTAATTAGGCAGAAAGAGATTCATCTTCTGACGACCACAAACACTGTAATATGGTTCTTATATACATGAGAAACCCAAGCAAACTCTCCACTAGGTCACTCTTAGGAGCTGCACAATGCTGAGAAGATAGGCACAAGTCTACATCTTTGGTCAGAGGTTCTCAGAGAGGAAACACAATGCAACATACTCTTGGTTATTCCGTGTCAACCCTACATGGAATCTGGTGCAAAACTTATTGCACCAGGTATCTGAGGAAAATCAGTACTTGCTACAGTAGTCAGGATGGATTAGGTTATGCTACAACAACAAATAGTCCCCAAATATTAATGAATTAAAATAATGGAACTGAGGGCTAGCCATATAGCATAGAGGATTAAAGCACCTGCAAGCAGGCACAGGAGCCAGGAATTCAATCCCTGGGCTTGCAATGCTGACCCCACCCCCAGGGTGCACTGAGACAGCAATTGAAACTGGGTGTTTTGGTGCATGCCCATAATCCCAGCTCTTGGGAGGCTGTAAACAGGTGGATCACTATGAGTCCGGTCTAGTAGTAAGACCCTGAATACCCCATAGACCTTTCCTTAAAAATACAAATAATAATAGTATAGTATAGAACTGTCAATACTATAGTCATTTACTGCATATGTTGTTGAGCACTTGAAATATAGCTAATCAAAACTGAGATGTGCTTTTATGAGGAATACACACCAGATTTTTGAGAATTTAGGGTGTACGAAAGTATAAAATATCTTAATAATTATATCAGTTGCATATTTATATGATTATATTATAGACCTAGTCCATTAAATAAGACATTTAAATTAATTTTATCTGTTTCCATTTACATTTCATATGTATTTGCCAGAAAACCTTTAGCTTCCATTATTTCTATGGCTGCTGCTGTGATAAAGGCTTAGGTCTTGTTGCTGCAAGGCATCCATTGCAGATCAATTCACTTGGTGAGCTCACTCTGATGTGCCCTTCTGCCAGGGAAAGACAGAGCTCAGAAGTGCCCTAGAACAGTCATTTCCATTTCTGGGCGCAGCTCAGAAGTAATCAGGTGACCACATCTGTCCAGAAGGTTGCCAGGAAGAATTATATCTGATGTATATTACTAATAAATACACACTGATATTGAGTACATTCCTCCATCATCTTTTCATAAAAACAGTAGAATCATTATGTGAAACAAATACTTTATTTACCTTACAATAAAAACCACTCATATAGTCATTCAAAAGACACCCACAGATAATCCGAGCTTTCATGCACTATGTGTGCTTAAGTGCAGAGCACTGTGTCTGGGCTGAGGATAAATAAAAGACGCTAAGAAATGACCTAGATCACAAGGAATTGACAAGTCAACAAAGCTAAAGCTGTCATGATAACTGAAGTCATGTGACAGATATGAGTGGAAGTTGGGCTGGTGTCCATGCATGAGGAAATGCTTCCTTTGTGGGAGATCCCACCATGCAGTACTAAATGTCTCCTTAGGGGGAAGCAACATCAGTTGGGGTCTACACATCTCCAAAGGTCCTTCCCTGTATTATAGATTGCCAGAACATTTCCCCTATTTCTTCAAGAAAACACATGAGCTTCAGATGAATTTGGGGACAGCTATATTATCACAAAGAATCAATATATGACAACTAGTCATAGGTATGACTCAGTCAATAACCCAGGTGTCACTACAGCTTTACTAAGTGCAGGGATTAGCAGCCATGAGATTAACCACTGTACTTAGAAAGAACAGAAAATTTGATACCTGCTGCTAATGTAGAAGCTATTTAATTTTGAAAATGCTCTCTGACACCCTTGACTATGACAATTCACCTAGGTTTATTGCATTTATCATAGTAAAATACTGATTAAAACTAGAGGATACTACAGTGTATTACAGTATATTTTACCTACTAGTGATGAAAAAACTGTCAAGAAATAGGGCTCATGTTATTTTTTCATAACAGAAATCCAAGTGATAGGTTACAGTTCAGTTCATATCAGTTCTTTATTGGTATAAAGCAAATATAATCGCACTTCCATCCTTAATGGATGAGATAGTATTTGAATCACATAACGTAATACTAATATCCAGTGCACGCACTCTTGTCAAAATCTCACAGAGATGTTTGTGTGTTTCTCACATCAAGCTGTCCTGCCTTGGGTACATCGAAGCCCAAGATCCATGGGCCACTGCATAGGTTATGTAGAAGCCACTTCAGGAGCTCAGGTGCTGAATTCTGAACTCTTGATGAGCTAATATGGTCCATCTTTCCCTGCTAAGATGTGGGTGTCTGAATGAAGCTTCCTTTGTGCTGGGCCTCTGACAAATACAAAGAGAAGTCCTCACACTGCCCCTCATCTGGACACCAGGTCAGTCCTGTCACAGCCTCTAAATGGCAAAGCCTGGAGCAGCAGGACTGTAGTAAGTTTAACAGAGAAGTGGCACTGGCTGAGGTCACAGGGAGTTAACAGTATAGAGCACAGGGGACCCAGTGGCAAGGCTTAGGACCCCTGATCTCTAAGACCAAAGAGGAGGGTGAGCAAAGAGAACACCAAGAGAGTAGCCATGTCTCCTGAGCTGAGGGAGGAAGGTTATCTAGGAAGGAATGGTCCATGCAGGAGGGCCCAACAGAAGACCAGTTTCAGAAAATGGTGAGGGGCAAAGGAAAGAGACACAACAAGCCTTTCACAAAATCCTTCTCTGAAGAGTCACTGGCAATCAGATGACCATGAGGGGGAAGATGGCATCGCAAGGCTTTTCCTCTCATGACCTGAGTGTCAGGGCTGACTGTTTCTATAGCCAAGGTGATAATGAAGGAGGTGACCCAGTGAAGGGCAAAGAGCTCAAGAGAGTGACACAAGAAAGGGCTCACTGGGGGGCAGGGGAGCTCCTGGGAGAGAAGCAGACCCTCTCTGCACAGGAACAAGAGGAAAGGAGGGATTGTGGAGAGGGCTGCAGGAGATCCCATCTGGGCTTCTGTCCAAGCTACAGTGAGGCTATCAGCAAGGCCTGTGCCAGGCAGTGAGAGCAGCCCAGAAATGATACAGCCAGATGCCAACTCCTTTGCCCATTCTGGGTGGGCACGTCACCTTTAGTGAGCCTGCATCCAGCACCCCATCTAAAATTCCGATCCCTTCACCCCCAGAATTTGCACGTTCATACCCTGTTGTAGCAGCATCTTTGACATCCTGGTTATCATTCTGTGATCCACCATGGTATTTCCTGATGAGCTGTGCTGTTCACTGTTCACCAGCACATGGACTCCCTGAAGAAAGGGATCATGGTTTGCTTATCAATAGATCCCAAGTACCTAAAATCATGCCATTTATACAATGATTAACTCTTAAATTGACTGAGTAAAAGGGAAGTGAAGAAGAGATAAGGCTACTGAATTACTGTGCAAGGAGAAGGCAAAACTACAAGGCTCCCTGGGAATCCCTTGGTACCAGTCCTTCAGTAGACCATGTGATCATGATTTAATATGAACCAGTTGAGATTATATTCAACTAAAAAGCTTCTGCACAACAAAAGAATCAAGCAACAGGAAACAAACAACCTACAGAAATGGGGAGAAATTGCCAGCTACTCTGAGACAGTGGATGAATATCTAGAATATACAAAGCTCTCAAAAACTTTTTTTTTGTTTTTTATTTTTGTTTGGTGGAACTGGAAATTGAACTCAGGCCCTTGAACTTGTCAGTGAGGCACTTATTCCACTGAGCCATCTCCCTTGCCCCTCTCAAAAACTTTTGACCACCTGAAATTAAAGGTACAGTCAAGAAATGGGCAAGTAAAATGAACAGACATTTCAGGGGAAAAGTTACACATGGCCAACAAACATGAAAAGATGTGCAGCATCTCTGGCCACCAGAGAAATGCAGATAAAACAATACAATAGATCCCACCTTAATCTAGAAGGAATAGCCATCATCAAGAAATCAAAAAACAAAATATTGGCACATCTGTAGTGCAAAAGGAATCCCCCTATGTTGTTAGTGGAAACGTAAACTACTACAACCATTACGGAAATCAGTATGGAAATTTCTCCAGAAACTAAAAGTAGAAATTCCACATGACCCAGCTACCTCTCTTTAGGTGTCTTTTGCAAAGAGATTCAGACATCATACTACAGTGACATGCGTACCAATGCCTATAGTAGCACAATCCATAATAGTTAAATCCTAGAAACAGGCTATATTCATCTGTTGATGAATGGATAAAGAAACTGTGTGTGACCTATATGTAATGGAACTACTCCACTATACATAAGGACAAATTTGAGGCATTTATAAGTGGATGCACCTAGAAAATATAATGCTGAGTGAAATAAATCAGTGAACCATATGGTATCTCTCATCTGAGTAAGGTGAAGTACCGACTAAGAGAATAAAGGAAGCTTAGATGGAGATAGGGGGATGAGTCTCTTGCAGATGGGAAGGGCTCCAGAGGACCAAGGTCAAGGCATGAGTGGAGGGGATAGGGAAATAGGTAGAGAGAGGGTGTGCCAGGAGCAAGGCCCTAATAGCTGCAGTGAATGTAGACTTTATAAGCCATAAACATGAGCTGAGATTAACAAAATCAACAAAAATAAAGAGAGCAAAAGAAGTAGTAAAGGAGGACAGAGGGAAGGGGAAGGAGGAGGACAGAGGGGGAAGGAGGGAGAAGGAAGGGGATTTAAGAAAAAAAAAAAACAAATGTATGGGTACCAGCTCCCCAAGATGATTCTGAAATACGTGTACTACAAACACCCACACATAAAGTAAATTTTTTAAAAACTAAAAAAGTGAACAGATCTTGGTTGTTTCCAAGATTTTGCTATCACACATTGTGCTGCTATAAACATAGGTATACATATATCTCTATGATACAGTGTATCCAAATCCTTTCTTGTACTGCAATATTATGAGACTCAGGTGAGCTCCAAATTTTCTGAGCAAGGAGATTGTGGAGCCACAGAGGAAAGAGATTGAAGTTCTATAGTGTGCCTGGGGAGAGTCACATGAAGAGAAAACTTTCTCTCAGGCTCTCACAGAGAGCAATCTGGTCAAGCATTGGCCGTGACTCATCCACATGGATGACACAGAC
>PVKA01050457.1:0-12711 GCA_004027165.1 Ctenomys sociabilis | reverse complement strand
TGCATACATGAAATTATATTTACAGGTTTTTTTATAGCTGAATTATATCAAAGATTCAATAATTATTTACCTAGTGGATGACCATAGCACTAAAAGCCGACATAATATCCTGTCCAACCACCATTAGTGCAGATCTTGCCTCTCATAGAATTATGTAGAAGCACAGCGTTATCTATCCCAACTGTACTGTCTATACAAATGTCAGTTTTATGATGGACTCAATGTCCTTCATAATTTGGCTCTCATTATCTCTCTATCTTCTTTCTCTCTTCCACTGTTCCCCCTTTTCAGGCTTTACTGGCCTCTTCATTGTTCCTCAGACACACAAAGCATGGTTCTACCTTAGGGCCTTTGTATGGGTACCTTAGTACACTTTGTACTTTTACCTTAGACAGCCACACAACTCACTCCTTCACTTCCCTCAGAGTTCTGCTTACATGCCATTTCCTGAATAAAAAAAGTCTTCTCTGACTACTACATCAAAAACAGCACTTTAAAAACAACAACAACAACAATAATAATAATAATAATAATTATTATTAATGTGTTTGGCATAAGGTTTTACTACGCAGCTCAGACTATGCAGTGAACCTCCTGTCTCAGCCTCCCCAGTGCTGAGATTACAGGAGTGTGCATCTGGTCCTGGTGGAGCCAGGCCCAGGATTGGGCCAGCATGGCACGTGATACCAGGGATCGAACCCAGGTCATTGACCTTACCTAGGGAGGTGCTTAGACCTGCTATCTCTGTGGCCCCAAAACAGCACTTTTTTAGTATTTAAAAAGCAGCACTTTTATCATTGTTTTATTTTCCTTCCTAGTACTTATCCCTACCTGAAATTATAAGTTTGTATGTTTATTTATAGTCTGTCTCCCCCACTTACAATATCACCACCTTGAGAGAACACTCTTGTATGTCTTGCTCACTTTAATGTTTCTAGCACTGAGCACCTGCATAGGCATTCAGGTGGTGTTTGTTGTGTGAATGGTGGGGAGGGGTGTGAGGATTTTCATGGGAGAGTGAAATGGGCAGATTTGCATTGTGAAAGCTCTCTCCGGCTATGTGATGGAGAACACACTGGGGAACTATGGCACAAGTTCAGGCCCAAAGCTTATATTGAGCACCTGTGATGCTCCAGGCTCTGTGCTCTGTGTTAGGTAGATTACCAAATTCTCTTCCTGTGCTGGGGTTCTGAGAGCCCTGTACACAAATAGTTGTCACGCTTTGCCAAAGCTCATCTGTGCCATAAAAAGAAGGACAGCCATGTGCTGTGTGTGGGAGCTCTGAACAGGACCAGCAATAGTTTCAGGCTGGCAGCAGGATTCAGGAGGGCTTCTTAGTGGTGGTATATGTCCCAAATCTTGACAGAACTTGGATGTGGGGGATTTCTCAGATTACACATAGCAGAGGTGATGGGGATTGCATTGCAGGTGGAAGGTAACATATGAGCAGTTTTGGAAGTGGGAAACTTGAGGAGCATTTGAGAGAAAATCTGGGCCAGGGTGGGTGGAGTAGAGGGCTAACAGCCAATCCTGCAATATGGCTTAATGTTTGAGATTGTGGGCCTTCGAGTTAGACAGCCTAAATCTGAGTTCTGGCTGTATCATTGGTAACTGTGTGACCATCTATATGCTACACAACCTTTCTGGGCCTCAGTTCTTTTATGTGTAAAATGAAGATTAGTACAATACCTATCTCACGTGGTTGTTTGGAAGAGTAACCAAATTATTGGTAAGCATGAGGTGATAAATATAGTGCCCAAATGTGTTAAGTGCTTGATATGCATTGTCTTTTATCTTGGAGAAGCCTACAGCACCAGAAGGAAGAACTTGGGTGATAGAAGCTCTGCATTGTTCATGATTAGAGAAAACTGTTGATCACAGCTGTATGGGAGGGGAGAAGTTTGAGAGGTGTATGTGTAAGGGATCATGATGTCCTGAGAGAAGGGAGAAGAACAACTTTAATAAGGGGTTGATCTGACCCATACAGGGAGACATCTGGAGCCCCTGAGGCCCAGAATGGAGAGTGTGTGGTAGAGGATAATCACCTAGTGTGTTTCTGCTTTGGCCAGGGCAGTATAGGGAGGTTTTGCAATGTTGCAAATTAACACTTTGGAGGGTAAGGGATGAGCAATGGGAGGGCAGAAGTTCCGAGCAGGGCAGAATCTGGTCCCTCCAAAGCCCAGGGCCCAGCCTCATGGCTGCTGCCCCTCACCATACCCAGTCCCCAGCCCAGAGTGACCTGCTGTGAGGCAGGCCTGCCTGCAGCAGTTCAAGCTCCTAGCCTGGTAGGGAATCTCCTTTCACATGGTCTGTCTGGCCTCTGCCAAGCAGGGGTTAGGAAGTGGCCCCTTAATCTTTTACCAACCTACACCTCCCCAACATTGGGCCCCCCAAAACCAGACCATTCTCTGGGCCCACCCATGCCTCTCTTGCCTACTCCTCACCTCTGGAACCCTCCTGGGTTCTCCCTACCTGCACAGCTCCTCACCAAGTCTGCCTGCTTGGCTTAGGGCACCAGGGCTCTGTAGACACCTGGGTTCCCCTGGCAGCCTGGTTGCCATGGCACCATAGGAGCAGGTCTGGCAGAAAAACAGCTGAGTAACCGGACAGGCCAGCCTGGGGCCCAGCTCCTGCCACTCTTTGGTCTCAAGACTGCTGCCCCGTTCCCCACCTGAGCCGAGGAGGTCATGAGGAGGAAAAGGAAGCTGCCCCGCAGGGCAGTTCTTTACCTGTGAGGATGCTAGATGGGAGGTGCCTCCCACTATTGGGAGCCCAAGCCCCAGCCCTACCCTTGGAGCAGCGTGGCTGGGGAACCCTAGGGACTGGCCAGGTTGGGACTCCAGGCTGCCAAGGTCTGGGGCAACATACAGGGGTAGGGTTAGGCACAGAGGGGAGTTCCTGGGTGGGCAGGGTGTAGGGGTGGGTTTAAGGCTCTAGGGGATGGGGTAGGGGGCAACATTACAACCGAACTGGTCCAGGATAGTGTGGGGGTGGCACTGGGAAGGAAATCACAGCATCACAGGCACTATGTTAGGGACAGGTCCATGAGAAGATGGAGCTAGGAGGGGAAGAGGTCTGAGGAGAAGAAAACGAGATCATTCATCAAGGCAAAAGAGCGAGATTCTAGCTGTTAGGAAGCAGGAACTATTAGAAAAAAAGAACATGAGACAGGACTGGGAAGAGACTGGTCTGAGGGTTAACCTGTGAGGGAATCAGGCTATGATGGGTGATCGTGAGAAGGCAGAGCTTGTGGGAAAGGCATTCAACAGGATGGGGCTGTAGAGATGTATCTCTGAGGGAGGGGGCTGCTGGGAAGTGAGGATATGCCTGTGAAAGCAGAGAGGCTTAAAGGGAAAGGGACTCTGGGGACAGTGAGGAACAGCTTGAAGCTAGGTCTCCCCTCTGACTTTTTTTTTTTCCATTTATTTTTATTTTATTGAAATACAAATGTCAATCAGACAGTTTCAAAACACCTTAACCATACAGAGTCGATGAATTAATACATTGCAAACTGTTTTCATAACGTTTTGGTATTGTACAATCCCCTCTGACTTTTAAGTAATGTGGTCTCTATGTAGAAACAGGGTGGGGAATAAATCCAGTCTATTTAGTTTCAGTCCAGCTCAGCAGGCCTCTCTCCTGTTCTCATATCCTGGCTCATCTAATCTCATCCCCACAGTGTGGAGGGTGATGCCCCAGGCAGTGACCTCAGCACAGCGGTTGATAGCCCTGGGAGCCAACCCCCCTACCGGCTGAGCCAGCTACCCCCTACCAGCAGCCACATGGGGGGCCCTCCTGCTGGGGTGGGCCTTGCCTGGGCTCAGCGGGCACGCCTCCAGCCGGCCAGTGTTGCTCTGAGGAAGCAGGAGGAAGAGGAGATAAAGCGTTCCAAGGCCCTCTCGGACAGCTATGAGCTCTCTACAGACTTGCAGGATAAGAAGGTACCTAAGAAATGGTTCTCTGGTTGGGGATGCGTATGTCTTGCAAGAGAAAGCCAAGGAAGGGGTTGGGATGTGTCGTGAGAGGGTGATATTCAGGAAAAACTGTGCCACTGCAGTTAGAGAATGCTCTCATCATGCTTCTGAAGACTCATTCCCTCACCACCCATTCACGGACTGTCCTATTCAGTCAGCAAACAGTGTTGAGCTCTTTGTTTGGGCCCTGGAGGTATAAAGGTGAACGAAACCTATACCTAGTTTTCAGAAACAGTCTAATGGAGGAAGGACACACGTAAGTTGACAGTTTCACATATTAATTATGGTATTGTCTAGGCTCAGTGGCGACAAACCTATGGCTTGTTTGTATCATTGAAAGCTGTAAAAGATTTTCTATCACTGACCTGCATGTTTGGGCATTAGGCAAGCCAGCCTTCCTCCCTCCCTTCTCTTCCTCTCATTCTCTCTCTCATTAATTAATTAATTAATTTATTTTCTTTTTATGTATTTGTACAGTGTCTCCCTACACAGCTAGGACTCATAGTGATCCTCCTATTTTCAGCCTCCCCAGTACTGGGATTACAGTCATGCGCCCCCACACCCTCACTCAGTTGCTGGCTCAGTGCGCCCCAGGGGCGGGGCGGATGAGGCATGCAGGACTGGGGGATCAAACCCTGGTCCCTGCACTGGCCAAAGCAGGTGCTTGCCAACTCATTCTTTCTTTTCTTCTTTCCTGCAGCTTCTTGGTTTCTCTTGCTTTTCTTTTCTTTCCTTTTTTTTCTTCTCTAGTGTTTTTGTTATTTTTGAATAATTAATATATATTGCTTGCAAATTAAAAAAAAAAAAAAACATGGTCTAACCCTGTATGACCAGCACAGCACATTCTTGTCTGTGAGTCAAGAATGAAGACAGCACTGAGCATGTCACCTGGCATACTTGGGTGACTGTCAGTAGTTTGCTGTAACTTGAGCAGGGGTGTGCTTCAGCACCCAGGGCCATGAGGCTGTGGTGATATTCTGACCTTGTTCCCTTTGGCTGTCCCCTGCCAGGTGGAAATGCTAGAGAGGAAGTATGGGGGCTCCTTCCTAAGCCGCAGGGCTGCCCGGACCATCCAAACAGCCTTCCGCCAGTATCGCATGAACAAGAATTTCGAGCGGCTGCGCAGCTCAGCTTCAGAGAGCCGCATGTCTCGCCGCATCATCCTTTCTAATATGCGGATGCAGTTTTCTTTTGAGGAGTACGAGAAGGCACAGAACCCCGCATACTTTGAGGGCAAGCCGGCCTCGCTGGACGAGGGTGCCATGGCTGGTGCCCGGAGCCACCGGCTTGATCGGGGGCTCCCCTATGGAGGCTCCTGTGGTGGGGGCATCGATGGTGGTGGAAGCTCTGTGACCACATCTGGAGAATTTTCTAATGACATCACAGAACTTGAGGACTCCTTCTCCAAACAGGTCAGGAGCCCTCAAAATGTCCTTTGTTTCCCATCCTCAGGTTCTGGCTGCTCCTGTTTTTTTCCCTCTATTCCAAACTGAAAGAAGTTGTGCTATTGAGCATTTAAGAACAATAGAAGCCAGGCGTGGTGGCACATGCCTGTAATCCCAGCACTCGGGAGGCTGAGGCAGGAGGATTGTTGCGAGTTCAAGACCAGCCTGAGCTACAAAGTGAGCTTAAGGCCAGCCTGAACTGCATAGTGAAACCCTGTCTCAAAAAGACAAAAAAAAAAAAAAGAACAATAGATAAGTATGGTTCTGACTTAGGACTTTGATAGTGATGAGACCTTATCTTTTAAAAAGTATTATTATATAGAAAAAATAAGAAAACAAAACTTCTCACTGGTGTAACTAACAAGTAATGAGCGCACCTACTGGGTGCTTCATATTGTCTGTGCCTCAGAACAGATCTGTGACATAGAGATTATTATCCCCATTTCACAGAGGAGAATGTGCAGGCTGAGACACTGGCCGTGGCCCTTTATTCGTCAGGATCTCCCTGGTAGGAAATAGCAGACATACGATTACTATTGCCTGAAATACAGTGTACTCAGAGCCATGAGAAAAGATTCTGGAAGGACCAGAGAAAGCTTCTTGGAGAAAATAGCATTGGAACTGGATCTCACCAGACTGAGAAGATTAAGCAAGTTAGAGAGAATTGGGAGGGTGTTGCTTGCATAGGCATTGGCAAGGAAAAAAACATGGAAGGATGGGAATGTCACTGGCTGTGAAGTGGGGACCTTTAGGGTGTGTCAATATGCCTGCTTCCAGCTGTACAAATCCCAGGTGTACAGTTCTGCCATCTCCCACCTGTGCAGTGTTGAGCAGTTTACCCTCACTAACATATCATCACTAAAATAGACTTTTTTGTACAAAGATGCTGGGGATTGAACCCAGAGCTTCACAATGCTCAGAAAGCACTCTGCCATTGAGCTACAGATCTTTTCAGAGATATTTGGAAGAGTCAGTTCGACTAGGTAGCAGGTAAAAGCTCTTGAGGTAGGTCATAGCTCCTAAGTACTTGTCAGTTTTCTACCTGAAAACAAGGAAGTACTTGGTAGAAATTATTGAATGAATGTGCAAATAATTGAATATTTATAAAAGAATAAATCACTTTGCTTTAAACTCTAATCTGGCCCTGCCATTATCCTAGGCATGCTTCCTTGGGGCTAATAAAGAGGTAAAGGGAAGAAAAGAAGTATTAGAGAGATCTATATTATCCATCCATTCATACATACAATGAAGATTTAATTAAACATCTCTTGTGTGTGAAGCAGTGTGTTGAGTTGAGTTCCAAAAGAGAGAAATCATGCCTGTACTCATCCTTTTAGTCCCAGTTATCCCCAAACTTATTTACTCAGCTATTGGCAGGAAGTTTTCAGCTCCTCACCATGTGGGCCTGAGCAGAAAAGTGCAAACCTAGCAGAATACTCAAGACTGAAGCTGCAATCTTTTACAACCTAATCGCAGAAGTACTACACCTTCACTTCTACCATATACCATGGGTCACAAGACCAATTCTGGTGCAGTGTGGTACCTGACGGGGTGAATATCTATAATACCAAGAAGCAGGGATCCTTGGGGCCAGTTTGAAAGCTGGATACCACCACAGGGAGGCAGAGTTCCCAGATGTGGTCCAGATTCTCAAGGCTAAATATTATGAATTTCCTAAGGAAGAATCACCCAGAGTTCTAGGAGCCCAGAAGAAGCTAGGATTCTAGCTTTTGGGGGAGTAAGGCTGGGGAAGGGTTGGATGGCTGAGGCAGGAGATAATCTTTGCCTTGGGAAGGAGATATGCTCTGGAGTATCTGAGATGGGAAGAGACTTAGTGGTCACTGGTTCCACTTCCTGAGAGCTCACAATGGCTCCCTGGGAGTAATCTTATAGACTATAAAGAACCTGTCAGGAGTGGAGAAGGAAAATCTCCTTGCTGAGCTGACTCACCAAAATTACCCCCCCACCCTTTTCTTCCCCTTTTTCCCTTCTCCCCACCCTTCCATATTGTTCCCTTCATCTTTCCTTTTTTCCCTCCCTTTCCCGGATCTCCTTTCCCTCTGTGTAGGTAAAGTCTCTAGCTGAATCTATTGATGAGGCCTTGAACTGCCACCCATCAGGGCCCATGTCTGAGGAGCCGGGGTCAGCCCAATTAGAGAAGCGGGAGTCAAAGGAACAGCAAGAAGACAGCTCAGCCACATCCTTCAGTGACCTTCCCCTCTATCTGGATGACCCAGGTCCTCCACCATCTCCTGAGCGACTACCCAACACAGAACCCCCACCCCAAGGCCGGCCTGAGTTTTGGGCACCAGCTGCCCTCCCCCCAGTTCCTCCACCAGTGCCACAAGGGACCCGGGAAGATGGTAGCCGTGAGGAAGGCCCCCACCGGGGGCCTGGTTGCTTGGAATGCAGGGATTTCCGGCTGCGGGCTGCCCACCTTCCCCTGCTTACCATTGAGCCTCCTAGTGACAGCTCCGTGGACCTGAGTGATCGCTCAGATCGAGGCTCTGTCCATCGCCAGCTGGTGTATGAGGCTGATGGCTGCAGCCCCCATGGGACCCTGAAACACAAGGGACCACCAGGCAGGGCCCCAATCCCACACCGTCACTACCCGGTCCCTGAAGGCCCAGCCCCAGCCCCACCTGGACCGCTGCCACCAGCCCCCAACAGTGGCACTGGGCCCGGTGGTGTGGCTGGGAGTCGGAGGTTGGGGAAGTGTGAGGCAGCTGGCGAGAACTCTGATGGTGGAGATAACGAGAGCCTGGAGAGCTCCAGCAATTCCAACGAGACCATCAACTGCAGCTCTGGCTCCTCTTCTCGGGACAGTCTGAGGGAGCCTCCAGCTGCTGGCCTGTGCAAGCAGACGTACCAGAGGGAGACAAGGCACAGCTGGGACTCACCAGCCTTCAATAACGATGTGGTACAGAGGCGGCATTACCGCATTGGCCTCAACCTCTTCAATAAGTATGTGTTTCATGTTCTAGCCTCATCACCCATTTCTCCCCTACTATAAGCATTTTGGTCCTCAGGAATGAGGCAGTGAACCTGGTTCTCTGCCACCCTTTCATTTGATGGATTGGCATTTCTCCCTGGTTATTTAAAAAAGGGCATTGGCATCAGTGTAGTAGAAACCTCAAACATACCTAGGTTTGCGTCCTAGTGCTGCCACTGACTGGCTGTGTAATCTTGGGTGAGGTTCCCACTGAATGGATTCTGATCTGAGCCTTATCTCCCACCCCCATTTACAGAAAAGATCTGGGGTACAAAAAGCCCTAGCCTGGGAAGCAGGAGACTAGGACCCCTAGTCTGCTTTTGACCACTTTCTATGAAGCCTAGGCAATGTTTTGTTTCTTTCTTGGGCCTGAGCTTTTTCCATTTATTGACAAGCAGGATGTGTTTGTTTGAGGTATTGAAAGGTAGGGCCATGTGCTGGACTACTCAGCTACTCAGAGACAACTGTGCTCTTTCTAGTGCCTGGTCTTGGGCCAAGAGCTTACGAATAGAGTAGGTGTGTGTCATTTGATTACAAAATAATTAGGAAACATTAGATGTAATTAGAAAACATGAGATGTAATGCAAGAAATTAGATGTAAATGCCTTGCATCTTCATAGTCTATTAAACACTGCCACCTATATTTAATTATCACAATAATTCAGCAAAGTGGATAATAATGTCTGTTTTATGGATAAGGAACTGAGACTTGGAAGTAAAGGGGATTTTCTAAAATTGTACAACTAGGAAGTGATAGATATAAGATTCCTAGAACACAAAAGTCTCTTCCAAATTTTAGCTGTATGAAGTGCTAATGTTCTGGGGCTCTTAACATGGGATAGCTCCAACCTAGTTCTCTGGAAACCCAGGGAGAACCTTATCTATAAAAGTGCTCACAGAGGGCTGGGGAGATAGTTCAGTAGCATAGCAGACTGCCTGGCAAGAACAAGGTCCTGAGTTCAAAGTACTCACAGAGGTTGGGCAATACCCACTTGGGTGGGATGTGGAGCATGGAACAAAGTAACTTCTTCTCTGCCCTGAGGGTCTGTGACTGAGCAAGTCTTGTCCTGGAGCTCAGGCTTTCTGTCAGGATTCTTCTGGCCCTGTTAGAAATACCAGTGCTCCTGGCATAAAACAGGCTGTCATTTGATACTAATTTTCTTCCAACTTTTGGGCAGCACTAGTGAAGTAGGAAGTTGGAATGAAAACACCTTTTGAAACTATAAAAATGAGCAAGCAACTTTGTATCCCTGGGCTTCGGTTTTCTTTTTTGTTGCTGTTGTTGTTTTGAGGCAACATCTTGACTATGTGGTGCTGGCTGGCCTCGAACTCATTTTTATGTAGCCCAGGCTGGCCTCAAACTCACTATGATCCTCCTGCCTCAACCTCCTGAGTGCTGGGATTACAGACATGCACCACCATGTCTGGCAAGGGCCTTGGTTTTCTTACCCATACCATGAAAGGATTGGACTATACGGTTGATTTGACAAACTTGGCTCTTTGAGGCCATGGTTAGATGGGGCCAAAATTAGTTCTAAAAATAGGACAGAGAACACAGTTCCAGGACAGTCATCTCATCTACCTCCTCTCTTTCTGCAGGAAGCCAGAGAAGGGTATCCAGTATTTGATCGAACGAGGCTTCCTGTCAGACACACCAGTGGGAGTGGCTCACTTCATCCTGGAACGAAAAGGCCTGAGCCGGCAGATGATAGGGGAATTCCTAGGGAATCGGCAGAAGCAGTTCAACAGAGATGTGTTGGAGTGAGGACCCCAGCATGGGGCAGGCGGGCCAGGGATTCCTAGAAAAGGAAGGCAGGGGGTGGGGTGCCTGCCCTTTTTGCTTAGATAAACTTTACAAAACAGGATGAACAGACCTTCCTGCTCCCATATGCTCCAGCCAAAGGAGTCTGATCACTCTTGACCTATTCCTAAAGTGTTAGGGCCAGCGGTTTAGCTCAGCAGATTAAGTGCTTGCTTAGGTAAGCACAGCGGCCAGGGTTTGATCCCTGCTTCCGCTTGCTGCGCCGGCCCCGCCTTCTAGTGCGCTGAGCCGGTGATGGAGTCTGGGCGCCTGTAATCCCAGCACTGGGGAGGCAGAAAGCAGGAGGATCACTGTGAATGTGGGCTGCATAGTGAGACCCTGTGTACAAAAAAAAGAAAAACCTAAAGTGTTCTAAGTGACCCTGGGCAGGATTATGCTCATATGATGTCCTGATTTTAGTCTTAATTTTCCCATTTTTAGAATGAGTTAACTGATGGGAAGATCCCTTAATGACCACGTATATCTACCAGACTCTCTAGGATGGATTAATTTCAAATATACTATCCCCATATGTATGTTCTTGTTCGGACCACAGCCCCTGATTTTGGAAGTGTATCAGTGGTATTGAGCATGTAGGTCAGGGGTTTTCTGTCAGGGACTGAGAATGCCACACCTCCCTCTTTGTTCCTCAGTTGTGTAGTGGATGAGATGGACTTTTCCTCCATGGATCTGGATGATGCACTCCGGAAGTTCCAATCCCATATCCGGGTTCAGGGTGAGGCCCAGAAAGTGGAGCGACTCATTGAAGCTTTCAGGTGTGCCTGCTTCCCTTTCCTGAAGCTGTCCCTCTCTACTTTGGGGTCCCATGGAGTATATGTCCACAAGTCACTTCTTTGAACTCCATACTCTTCTCACCATAAGACAGAAATGATAAATCATATCTCACAAAGCAGTTGTAAGGATCAGAGGTAGTACTTATAACATATCTAGCTCAGCATCTGAGATGTGGGCATTTAACAGGTGACAACACCAGCAATGAAAGCAAGCTTCCATGGGACTGAAGGTATAGCTCAGTGGTAGGGCACTTGCCTAGTATGTATAAGACCTAGGAAGCCGGGCATGGTGGCGCATGCCTGTAATCCCAGCACTCGGGAGGCTGAGGCAGAAGGATTGTTGTGAGTTCGAGACCAGCCAGAGCTATAAAGTAAGCTTAAGGCCAGCCTGAACTGCATAGTGAGACCCTGTCTCAAAAAGACAAAAAAAAAAAAAAAAGACCTAGGGTTTTTCTACCCCTAGTGCTGCAAAAAGAGAGTTGAGCAAGGGGATGGGTGTGGAGAGGGAGGAAAAAGAAGGAAAGGAGAGAAGAGGAGAGAACAGAATATAACAGAACAGAACTAACATTCATGGAAGACTTATTAGGTATCAGATGCCAAGCTGAATACTTTACATGGTTGTTTCATCAAATATTCAAACCTCCCAATGAGGTAGGTGCTTGTATCATTATTTCCATTTTCTATCCATTTTGTAATTGAGAAATCTGAAGTTCAGAGACTTTAAGTAATTTGCCTAGGATTGTACAGCAAGGCATGGAATCAGAATTTTAAATCAAGTGTGTTGACTCCATGGTCTATCTATGTCTATAATCATCATATTCCACTGTACATGCTTTAGGATCAGACAAACCTGTGTCAAAATCCTGTTGTTTTCCTTTGAAATATTTAAAGGAGAAACAGAAGTTGCTGAGAACATGTAACCAATGATGGGAGAAGGATTTGCTTTATAGTTAGCAAGATGTGAGTTTTTATCCTGGCCTCACTATTTATAGGCTTTGTTCCCTTGAGCAAGTTACTGCTCCACTTAGAGCCTCAGTCACTTCATCTGTAAAATGGGACTGTTACTTTGAGGGCTGAAGACATAGCTCAGTGATAGTACATGCTTAGCATACTTGAGGGTCTAGGTTCGATTCCCAGCACCAAGAAAAAAAAAAAGAAGAAGAAGAGAAAGAAGAAAAATAGCTACCTTGCAGGATTGTGATAGGATTACATGAGACAATTTATTTAAATCACCTGGGAAATCTCCATAAAAGGTAAGACTGATTTTTAACTGCTTGTTTTGGAGAAACTCAAGAGGACAGACCCAACGACCAAGGAAGTATTTCTTGAAAGAAAGGGATGATGGTGCTAGGCTGGGTGGATGGTGGGTAGGTGGAGATTGCTGGCGCCTGAGTCTGGCCTTGCTTCTCCTGTCTGCAGCCAGCGGTATTGTGTCTGCAATCCAGCCCTAGTTCGCCAGTTTCGGAACCCGGATACCATCTTCATTCTTGCTTTTGCCATCATCCTTCTCAATACTGACATGTACAGTCCCAGTGTTAAGGCTGAACGCAAGATGAAACTAGATGACTTCATCAAGAACCTGAGAGGTGAGGTGACTGGAGTTTCCCATTGGGTTTTTCTGCCCTTAACATGGGAAAGGAAAGTGTGTAGGGTGGAGGGATGTGGAAAAATGAAGGGAAATACCTGCTGTTTGGGGAAATTAACT
>PVKA01050456.1:0-12711 GCA_004027165.1 Ctenomys sociabilis | reverse complement strand
TAAATCAGACCCAGAAAGTTAAATTTCGTGTAGCTTCTGTTGTTTGAGAAAGCCAAAGTACAAATAATTAGAAGATGAGGAACAAAAATACCTCATTGGAAACAGGAAGTCAAACAGTTTGCAGATATGAAGGAATGTAGGGATGGAGAAAGAGGAAAATGAGCAGAAAGAAGGGGAATTTAAAGGGATTAATGCCCATCTACATGTGTACCACAACAAAATACGCATTAGGTGTTACAATTACCTACTAATAAAAATGATAAATGCACATGTTGCAAGGCAGGTTTTGTCCCCCCACCCCCCTTTTCAGGCTTGTTTTGTCTTATGGAGAGAGAATCTGGAGTGAGACTCCTTGATGCAACTGGAGTTTTCCTCGAGAATGGGTGCGCCCGTGCCCTCCTCTCTAGGGGTTCGGCAGTGATCTCCCAGACTTAATCCATCACTTGGCCCAAGGACCAGAGAGGCAACAGGTGAATGCTTCATCACAGTGACATATGGAGTCACGGCATCGCAATGCAGACCTCTGCCAGGGCCCCTCCCCCAGCGGATGGTGTGCTCTGAGATGGGCCTCGCTCTGTGCCTCCAGCTGTCCTTGGGTTCGCTGTGTGGCCAAGGCTGGCCGTGAACTGGTAGCCATCCTCCTAACTCAGCTTCCAGAGTGCGAAAATTACAGCCACCATATCCAGCGCTACCATCTACCCCCTTTTCCAGATCTCGCTTATAAATAGGTGCCCTGTGTGAGGACTGTGCCTGCAATCCTCTGTAATCTGGGAATAAATACCCAGCTAAATGAGGATCTGAGTGCACTGTTCGTGAGGTGTTCATGGACCAGAGAAAAGTAAAATTGGACAGGAAATAATTGTAAATCTATTTGTAATTCAGTAATATCAAAGAAATAGGTGTTTCTTTGAAAAATCAAGATTTCAAAGAGCAGTGCAATTTCAGAATACAATTATAAACAGCATTGACTTTCAGTAAGGGATATCACATATTTCATTATCATATACATTATTATTTGTATATTGAACTTTCTATGAAATGAGTAGCCAACTAACTAAGAATTTCTAGTTAATAATAAATATCTGTGATTGCAAAAATAGATTTAAGCATTTAAAGTTCAAATGGTATCTATATTTTGAATAAAAATATATCGGAATTTTTTATTAACTCTTGGAAAGTAAACTAGTAAAATCAGTTGTAATGCAAAAACCACCATCCCCCATAATGATCTAAGTAGGTAAAATGTACACAAGGATTGCAGCCTTGCTCTCACAGAGCTGCAAGGTATAGATCACCCTCTACTTCTGGAACAATAGTGATTGTGTTTCCCCCATCTATGCACATAAATTCCCTTGGGGTCAACAGTAAACCATTTTTAAACTTAAAGGAAAATATCTTGTTATGTTAATGAAGGCAAGAAATGTTACTGTAATAAATTAGATAGTTTGCATAAATAGATGGTTCAGTATAGAGCAGCTTCCTCATTCAATCATAAAGACAGATGTATAGGGTATGATAAATTCTAAACCTTTGAATAGAATGAACCAGTTACTTCAAGTTATTGTTCAGAAGCTTTGAATTAGAAAACTGATAGGGGAATTTATTCTAAACATGACAGAAGGTTTAAAGACACATTTGTTGCATTCAGTAAATCTTTCCTTGCATTGAAAAAGAAGAACTATTTCCTAAACTTTATATTTAACTGCTTCTGGCAAATAAAATACAATACCCAGTCAAATGAAAATTTGAGATAAAAATGTGTTCACATACATAGTATAAATATGTCGCATTTTGTGAAATAATGTTTCTTATATATATTCTTTATATGTTATGTATATATGTGAATGTCAAATATTATTTCAAAACATACAAATATCCGTATTGTATAAAATTTACACTTGTGTATTTGTGTTTATCTATTTAAAATGTTTATTGGCACATTTTAGGTATATATAGCTAGCACAGTCAACATAACAAATTTGTACCTGTATATGATGCTCAAGATTTTTTTTTCCCATTCCACTACCTTCCCTTTAACCCACCAGTCTTCCTTATTTACCAAGCTTTCTTTTCATCTTGTTTTTCTTATCATTTTTTTCTTTTCCTTTCTTTTTCCCCTCCTTATCCCTAGCTCTCCTTCTTTGGACACTGTTTTTGAATGTATATTTAACTGCGTATCCTTAGTTTTTCTTTTTGTGTGATAAAAATAAGAACCTGAGAAGTCTGCTTGTTATACTTCCTCAATGCATTTCAATGTAAAAAAGCTTTAACATGTCAATGAACTTCCACACTACTATTGTGAAGTCTAGAGTGTTAGCTCTGGAAGAAGAAAGGCATTTACAGAGATGCAGTGCACTCTCAGGCCTACTTAATTGCGGTGTATAGAAAGTTGATGCGAAGTAATTACTTCTATTTAGTAACAATTTAGTATATTACACTGGCTGATCCAGAGCAATGGGAAGTCACCCAAGCAAAGTCCATGAGATTTTCTTTGTTGATTGATCTAGAGATTTCAGCATTATTGGTACTAGTGACTAATCTACAATATTGACACAACAGCCAGTGATCCTCAGTCCAGCTGGCCACTTGGTTGCTTATTACACACACACACACACACACACACACACACACACACACACACACACACAGTGAAGTGGAAACTTACAGAAATATCATTGACTTTGTGATGAGAAGTCCTAGATTATAGCCCCAGCTCTTCCACCGCCATATGTGTGAGCTACTTCTTAGATTATAATTATTTTTATGTCATCTCTGTCTCTACTTCCTAATTTTATAATTGAGTAAAACTACAGCTCATGAAATCTCTCTTGCTCTTAGCAAAAGGTTGATAACCAATAGCTCATGAAATTTAGATGAATAAGTTATATGAAAATGATTCTCGGAGAACTTTCTGTGTGCCAATAAGGTAACCTATTTTGAGTTTGATAGACACATGTAATTGTGAACACATGAGTACATAAAATTGATAATGCACAAATGAGAGTTTTCACATGCAGTAGTTTTCCTTGGATTACCTAAAAAATATCAACAATTAAGGGCTTAAAAGTAGAAGATCCTGCTCCCAATTTTGAATACACTAAGTATATCTTGCCTTTATTGTATATACCTAAAATGTGAAGTATATATCGATAGACCCTTTATTTTGCATTCAAAATTTCATACTACTTTTCTATCATCAATTTCTCTCACTTAAAATACTAACTCTGTAATGTGAGTAAAGAAACATGGTTTGATATCTTGTTGAGGCATTAAATATCTTCTGTTGTTATTCAGAGATAACGTTTTGCTTCCATGCAGTTGATGACTGATTGAAAAATGCTTATGTCCAATATTGAAAAGTTAATTTTCCCTCTAATTCTTCGTTTTCTATTTTTCTTCAGCAATTGTAGTACTTTTTATCACACTGAGACGCGGTAAAAAAGAGCCACTGATCATTTCAGAAGAAGATGTACGGGAGAATGTTGTAACCTACGACGATGAAGGAGGAGGGGAGGAGGACACTGAGGCCTTCGACATCACAGCCCTGAGAAACCCATCCGCGGCGGAGGAGCTCAAGTACAGGAGAGACATCCGCCCGGAAGTCAAGCTCACGCCGAGACACCAGACGTTATCCACCCTGGAAAGCATAGACGTTCATGAATTTATAAAGCAAAGACTGGCGGAAGCCGACCTAGACCCCAGCGTTCCTCCGTATGACTCTCTTCAGACTTATGCCTATGAGGGTCAGAGATCAGAAGCGGGGTCAATCAGCTCGCTGGAGTCAGCAACCACGCAATCCGATCAGGATTACCACTACCTTGGGGACTGGGGGCCTGAGTTTAAAAAGTTGGCTGAACTCTATGGAGAAATAGAATCTGAAAGAACAACTTAGGGCCGATTCTTACAACCTTGTGGACTTTGCTTCCGTAGCAAACGAAGATGTAACCTCAGCAATGACAAGGACGACGCTTGCAACTGTACTTGGAACTGAACAAGCTGTACACAGCTTCTGTAGAAACAAGTGCCCTTTTTATAAGTAAATCTGGGTTATATAATTGGAAGAAAGTCAAATATTAAACACACGAAGAAAATAGAGAAAAAGCTATGATTCCCTGTGTATATTTTCAATTGATCAATAAAGTCTATCATACATTTAATTAAGAATAACTGAAAAAAAGCCAAATAATGAATATCTGTTTCAATATTTGTGATCTTTGCTCCCCAAAGCAAAAAAACTAAACAAAAGGGTTCAAAATCAATGACAACTACTACTTTCGGGGATGGTGCACTGAAAAGGAAACTTGTGGAAGTAGTTGTGACCTTTTTCTGGGTTCCCCCGTGACTTACACCCTGTTACTGTGACAGATCTCTGGAGCCTTGTCTTGCTTTCGAATCCCAGCAGGTGTTCCCGGTGCACCAGGCCGCCCTGTCACGGACCTCTCCGTGCCGTTTCCCCCGTGCCCTCCCCAAGTCTTCTCTCCAGCCAAAGTGCGCGGAGCCTGGGGATTTGCTGCCTGCACTCTATGTATGCAATTTTGGTGCACATTTGCGCACCAGCTGTCTCTGTCCCGTCCACCCCCCTCACTTTAGTCGGAGACCCTCCTTCCTAAATGGGTGCAATGAATGGTTAAAGGCAAACGAAAACAATGTCAAGATTTTCAATTTAAGAAGCAGCTACAATCTTATCCTGTGTGACATGTTATGAAGCACCAGGTTCCCCTTTTGTTTGAACATGGAACTCAGCCATTTTAATCATTTCTGTCACTAAAATTGATTTTGTCCAAAGTTTCACCGATTGGTTCCAACTGCAATCTACTTACTGGCTTATGTCATTGATGCTTATAAACAGATGTGCTTTACGTGGTCATATTTTGATTAGAAAAATATCCTATCCTTTTATAAACATTAATATCTTAGAGTCGTGGTTCACCGTCACCCCATCTCTACATGCTCGTTCAGTCCATGTGAGGGATTCAAGTAGGTTTGGTGTCTACAAGAAAATATGTAAGACTTAGCACAAAAATTAGGAAATTCACACTTTCCTTGGGCACAATTTTGAAAGCTTGGAGTTTCGTGGTTTCAAAATCACAAAATAAAAGTGACATTGACCTCTCTGCCTACTTGCAGGGCTGTTGTGAGGACCGTACACGGGTTTGTAAAAATATTTTGCACACTGCAAAGTCTTGTGCTGTGCAATGGCATGAAGATATTATTTTTTTAATTCCTTATTTATAATACATACATTTTTGCATAAAGTACCATAATGTCACAGGAGAATTTCATAAAACATTTAACAATATTTAAATATATAACATTCTACTGTTTTCCAAAGCAACCTAGTTTTTTGGAGGCTTTGTTTTTCCAAATTGTTTCATTTAAAATTTTATTGTTGCTATTGATCTTGAAGGAAAATTTGATATTGTACTGGTCCTCATCATTAGATATGATCTCATCTTGGCATTTTTAGATTTTTGGAATTTTTAAATCTATGAAATGAGAGTTACTTGAAGGGTGCAATTTGCTCTTTAGTCTCCAAAAGATTTTGCCATCTAGTATCCCCAAAAGCTATATGAAATTTTCTATCTGATTCTACCCATGTGCAAAATTTTGGATTTTGCCTGTTTGCCATTGCCCTGTGCTATATTACAGCCCAGCGCTGAGGTACAGGAAGTAAGTTTAATTTGAATCATTCTCAATTTCTGTTTAAAGCCTGAGAGGAATAAATGTAATTAAGCTTTTTTGCAACATCTTAGCTTTCCAGTTGCTGCTTTATCATTTTTTCCTTCCCAAAGGGTGCATTCCGGTGTCAGAGACCAAGGGGCTTGGAGGGCGGTCCTAGGTATACAAGCCTGGCTTCTGCCAGTGTGGTCTCTGTGCTCCACTTGGAAGTGTCCTTGGAGAACTTCTGCAAATCCTGGGGTGTTCTCTTCGTTAGACAGAGGGTAATGGGAAGAGCAGGTTTTGGATGTCAAAATTTCTTTGAATTTACATTTTCCATAAACTATCCATGATTTAAAAACAATTCCCTAATAATTTTGCGGAAGAAGATGAGAAAAATGGCACCTTTTGTATTCATGCAAACAGTTACATAAAAAGCACAGATTTATGCATGATTCTGTTAAGATACTATTCTACTGAGTTTAAAAAACGAAGCAGTCTTGATCTATATAATTGTATCTACACAGAATAATGATAGCACATTGCTTTTTTAAATTTCACTTTACTGTTTTGAAAAGTAAAAACAAAAATTGGAAACAGAAACAGAATAAAATACAATATGTATGTTACAAATTTTCAATTAAAGAATAGGTAATTAACAATAGTTCATATATTATCAATTTTTATTGTCAAGTCTGTTGGTCAGCTTAACAGATATATTGGACAAATGATTGAAGAAACCTTAATTTTTTTATCTTGTCTCTCTTTTGTTTTCCTTTTTAAAGAAATTATTCTAAAGAAAATATAGAAAATATTGATGACATTAGAAAGAGTACACATTGTAAGACCAAGATAACAGGTAATAACACATTGCTTTTAGGCTCCTGAGAGTAAACACAAGTATGAAGGCAAAGTTTTATTGGTTTGTAAATATTTTTCAGATGGATTTGTTTTAAACTTTTGTTAATAAAGTATTCTAAGCACTGTACTTTTTATAAACTGTAAAAGGAGCCCTACCATTTTTGTGAGTAAAGAACAGATTTCTTGTTTCTTTTTCTGTCTTCAAGTTAAGAAAATAAGAGACACAGTGATATTTTCAAATCAAATAGCCATTTACATTCAATCTTTACTGGAAAATTTCCAGTTTATCAGTGTCAACAAAAAGTTCTCACAAAATTTAGAGAGTTGAACTTATACACAGTGACTCTGAGCTCTCATTGGAAATTACAGATAATCAGCTGTGCACCAACATACCTCTAATGCTTATTGGTCCATATTGAAAGGTTTAGCTGATATTCATGAACATAAATAAAATTGTTTTGAAAACAATTTACTTCTTTCCCTCAAGGAAGAATTCAGATAGATTAAGTAGAAGTGGCAGAGTCTATGTAAGGGATATATTGACATTAGGAGATTATTTTTATCCAAGGTCAATCCTTAGAAGTATTCATTAATTCCAAACCCTGAGAAATTAATAAATGTTTCAAAAATTACTATAAACTTATCAGAAAATCCTGGGACAATTCTGCACAAACATATTTAAAAAAGCAGATGAGGACAAAATGATGACCATGAGAAAGATTTACACAGACGTAAGTTGTAACTTTATTATTGTATGGTTTCCATCACATGCATCCATTCTGCTTGCAGTTGCGTGCTCAGCACATATGACATCCTCTTGAGGAATATTTGGGAAGTGTATGAGTCTTCAAAGTGAAGATTTAAATGTACGATGATTATACCACTACAGTGGAAGCTCAGGGAAGACAGATGATGCAACGTGGAACACTTTGGCTTAACTTTCAGTGCTTTCAGAGTAGCATGAAGTCACAGAAGGGATCAAGTGAAAAGCAGACAAAATAATACAACAGGAATAAGGCAAACTTTTAGAAATGGTGACTCATTAGATGCAGTGCTGTGAGTAATTACTAACCAGCACTTGAGCCTTCTATTTAGCATATGCCGTTGAGTCAGAAATCTGCACACAAAGAGAGAAGTCTATTGGGCCCACAATTGCCATCAAAGAGAAAATTTAACACAGAATTAGCCCTTGAATGCTACTGAGGTTGTTGCTCTCATGAATGTGTGCCCCTAAGTTTGTTTTGGCTTCTCCCTGTTGGTTTAAATATAAGGAAAACAAGCAAAAATTGAGATATAGTCATTGCAGAGCCACTAAGCAGCTCCAGTTACTGAGCACAATAATGAAACATGCTTAAATCTAGTGAATCACTACCTACAAGGTGAGCAGGGCCGTGTGTCAACATTTGAACAAATTAAAACACTAGAACTGACTTAAGTGGAAAAGGAAGAGTCATGTTTCAAGTTAAAGGTGTGTTTATGTTCTATTAAGTTAGTTAAACTTATTTTTTTCCAATTTCAAGCCTAAAGTCTTAGGGAAAATGTACTACATCCAAAATCTCAATCTCTCTTTCTCTGTCTCTGTCTCTCTGTGTCTGTGTCTGTCTCTGTCTCTGTGTCTGTCTCTGTCTCTGTCTCTCTCTCTCTCCCTCCTTCCTTTGCTCTCCCTCCCTTTAGTATTAATATTATTTGAGATATAGGATGAAAAGTCTCATAAACCCAAAGAACAAAAGAACCTTGCAACTATTTGAAAATGACTGGAACAGATGCTATAGATCATTTTTAAATTTCCCACATGCATAATTCTAATTAAATGCAATACTTTTTAACACATAGAAACCATTTTCCTACTCAACTTATGTAAATAAAGATGTAGGTAGTGAGGTGAGACAATTATTTTTTTAAAAAGACAGAAATCAGAGAAAAATAGAGTTTTTTTTAGAAGTATGTATGTATGTATGTATGTATGTATATATGTATTATTTTATTTTATTTTAGGCAAAACCGAGGATTGAACTCAGGTCCTTGCATTTGCCAGAAAAGCGCTTACTCCACTGAGCCATCTCCCTGGCCTCTAATATTTTTAAAAAGCTTTCCCAAGTAAAAAAAAAAAAAAGAAAAAAAATTACACTGTCTACTTAGCTGAGTTTCTGGCAGTGAATACTTGCTCTTCAACGTTTTGTATGTGTGTGGTGGGGGCATGGAGACAGGGTCTCTTTTAACGCAGCTCAGCCTGGCCTTGAACACGCAATGATCCTCTTGCCTCAGCCTATTGAGTGGTGGGAATATAGGCAAGCACCACCATACCCAGCAACATTTTAGAGACAGCAGATCTTAGGTTAGTGGGATTCTTTGTAAACTCTGAGGGGAGAGTGAGTGATCAAAGTGGGTGCTCATAGGTTCTTGAGATTATATCCTTAGAGGGAAGAAAGCACAATTCACAGGGAGAGATGAGTTTGTCAGATGGTTTACACTTACTGTCCATTAGTACTAGCTTTAGAACAAAGATAATGGTCTTTACTGGCATCATCTGAATGGTCTCATCATGAATATTTATCTTATATAAAAACACATTGGGGAGGTAAAATAGCCCAGCTTATTAAAGTGCATGCAAATAGGCATAAAGACCAGGGGTTCAATGCCCAGGCTTGCCATGCAGGCCCCACTCCAGGGCATATTGAGACTGGGCAGGGTGGCAAGCACCTGTAATTCCAGCTCTTGGGAGGCTGTAAACAAGCCGAGCATTATGAATCCAATCTAGTAGTGAGACTCTGAACACCCTATAGACCCTTTCCTAAAATAAAAAAAAGTAAAATAAAAACATAAGCAAACAAAACAACTGCATCAAATTCTTACTCTAAATTATCTAGTAGTATTTTATTTTATTTTTTAAAATCTCTTATTTACTTAGTTATTTACCTATTTAGTACAGGGTCTTGCTACATAGCTCCAACTCACAGTAATCCTCTTGTCACAGCCTCCCCAAGGCTGGGATTACAGGTATGCACCACCACGCCTGGTTTTGGAT
The DNA here is from genome assembly GCA_004027165.1 of Ctenomys sociabilis. Classification (NCBI taxonomy): domain Eukaryota; kingdom Metazoa; phylum Chordata; class Mammalia; order Rodentia; family Ctenomyidae; genus Ctenomys; species Ctenomys sociabilis. Next base: position 3,167 of record PVKA01050456.1, on the reverse strand, counting down.
ACTGGCATGGTATGGAGCCAGCACCACATGCAGTATTGGTGATCAAACTCGAGTTGTTGCACTTGCTAAGCACACACTTAGATCGCTGAGCTCACTCTCTAGCCCTCCAGTAGCATTTATAAAGGGCCATTTCAAATAATTTAGTTTCTGAAAGAAATTCATAGCTGTAACACTCAGTAAGTACAGTATTCCACACATGCACTAAGAGAGTATTCAAGACACCAAAAAGGATGTGGAAAACATCCTAGTGATGCATGTCATGATCACTGCAGTCTCTTTAGAAAGTTAAATTCTCCACATCCAGAGCTGTGGGCGGTGAAATAGACCTCGGATGAATTCTAGCAGAGGCTCAGGAATAGTGCTGTGAAATACATTTGTTTTAAAGTATACCAAAGGGCTGGGGATATAGCTCAGGAGAAAATGCGCTTGCCTGGAAAGTGCAAGGTCCTGAGTTCAATCAATGGTACCACAAAAGCAAACAAACAACAAAGTATACAAGAATCCATAATGTGTGACACTTGACAAATTCAGGGTATGGTGAGTCACTCAGTAGCAAAGAGGAATACAGAAGGACATGGCAGCAGAGGTAACTGCTGTGCAAATGTCCAAGTAAACTGGTGCCAAGAGAAAATACCAATGTAAGACTTCAAGAAAGGCAAATTCAGACTTCAAATGTTGGATCAAAACTTAATATTTGACCTGTGTCACTGACTTTATTGAGTTTGCAGGAAAATGATGATGGACAGACCTAATTTGGGGGGAAACTGTATCCTTCACTAATAATTATCAGCCATTCAAGAGCTATGAGATGAAAATTCTAGAATGTATTTGCAAACACTAAATATTGAGATTAACAAGGTATTCTTAGAAGTTTTCTTCAAGTCACAGATAATATAAATGTTGAGAAAGGAGCTTTATCCACTTATTCAATTTTTTAACAAAATGAAGACAGACATACTTCAAAAAACAAAACTTCTTCCCAAAGTTTATTAATAGCTGCACAACCATCCATGTTTTCTATAATCAACTTTAAGGAATAAAAATATTTTTGAACCAAAGAATTACCAAGAAACTAAAGCCCAAATTTCTGCCATGTTCCAATCACTATTGTTTTTAATGAGTTATTTTTTAATATTTAATAACACAAACAAAGCACATATTCCAGTACGCAGCTACGTAGTACTTCATGTTTAGTTTCCTTTTAAAATCTCCTCATTATGCAGCATGAAGGCTCAAGGATTTATTAACATTATCAGTAGCCTGACATTCCTACTTCTACAGTCCCTACCTTCCTTGTCCTTGCAATTGTTTTCTTTTTTTCACATTCACCCTTTAACTTTTACAACCCTTAAACACTGTGTTTGACCGATCTCTATATTTATATGCTTTTACGAGTAACTTCAAGAAAAATTTCTTCATAAGTAAAGAAGAGTTCCATTGCTTTCAGTGTTTAAACAACAGCACATTTTCTGTCTGGTCAAAAATTGTGCTTTACCTCAGCAAATGGTAATAGAAAACATGCACTCAGAGAAGTTCTCCATGACAGTCACTTTCCCTGAGCTTGAAGATTCATTTCACGGCTTGATTTGGTTTTGCACAGCTATAAGGCTGTATTTCAATTTCACTGAGGGCATCCCATTTAATTCTTCCAACGATAGTTGGGATTATATATTTAATTTTTAGGTGAATTCATTTTAAATATTGTAAGTGGCTGTAATGATCAACTTAATTAGATATTTTTTTTCTGAAATTAAAATGAGCCTTTGCACATTATATACTATTTTCAAAGCAATATTGAAGGCTGTCTTAAATTGCAATTAAAAATAAGTACAGATTTTTCAATATTTTACTCCTTACTTAAATGGAAATTTAGAATAATGCTTTTCTAGAACAGGCCCTCACATTGAATGAATATTTTAAGCTTATTTAGTTGAGTAATATATTTGCTTTATAATTACACATAAAATTAATGATATTGATCACACTACAATAAATTAATTTCATTTGGTGAAACAAATAACAAAGTTTAGATTGAAGCACAGTGCAGAAGCTTTTCTAATGTCTTAATAGAATTCTTGGAACATGGCCTCTGAGGCAATAAGAATACGCGGTGTGCCCTTCGGTGCACCGTAGCGCCCGTCATTACTTTGTTACACTTATACAACTGTGACAGTCCACTGACTTTTCACTGCTGGCTCTCACCATTTTCTTATGAGAGAATGGTTGCATAAAAGTAATTAGCACATTTTATTGGTATGAAGAGTTTGAGAATTCTGCTTCATGAATCAGTGGTCCATATCTGTCTTGAGTACATTAGAGAGTGGGCATAAGTTAGAAATGGTATCAATGCTTTAATGCCAGATAGATTTTATTTTACATCTATACAAAATTCTAATAGCTTAGTTTATTTTTCATTGTTGAGATCAAATTTTTCTCATTTATGAAGTCAACATTAAGAAGAAAAATTAAAAAGAAAAAGCGCTACAGTTTGTAGAGCTTTCAGTCTATAAAAACACTTCTCTAAAATATAATTCTGGGAACCTTAGCCAAAATAATTGGGTCTAGGGCAAGGTAACTTGAAAATGGGGGATACCAGAGGAGAAACAGTTTGCAGTGATAGAAAATAGCAACAGCAAGTAAGGGAAGAGAAAGGGCTTAAACTGCTTCCTGTCACTTATCTTGTATCCAGCCTACCAAGGTCAGGTTGATGTCTACCTACTGATGTAGCAATAACCCATCCTTAATACCAGCACCCTAATGCCTGTATTGCACTATATCAATCTCACACTCTAGATTCAGCCACTGCACATATGCTTATGTCCATGAGTACAGAATGTTTTATGGAAACATCTAGACACAAGTCGTACTAGATATCAACCAATATCAAATAGTCTTGTCAAATTAAATACTTCTATTAATATGGATTTTTATTGTTCCTTCTGTCTTCCTAACCTGATCTCCTCAGAAAAGTATGACCTGGATTAGGCACGACAAGCAATCAAAAGCTTGCGAACTTGCAATGACACCTTATTATTTTCTGTCAAAAGAGTCAATGAAAACAAATCATTGCAGCCTGATCTCATCTCATCTTCCTTCTGAGCACAAAAGAAAATATAAATATACGTATTTGTAAGTATATTTATATATATATATATATATATATATAT
>PVKA01050455.1:0-12714 GCA_004027165.1 Ctenomys sociabilis | reverse complement strand
ATGGAAAAAAGTTCAATTACTCTCTAAAGAGCATGGGAGCTAACCTCTGCCCCCTGCTGGTGGATATGGTTGGGGTGGTCAGGGGTTATTTGCCACTTTGTGGGACCCTTTCTATCCCTACAGGATCTAGCATGGCAACTTCTGTTTACATTTTTCAGGAAACATAATCAAACCCTTGAGTGTTCTTTGAGTAAAAATTTAAATGCAATTCTCTTGGTTCTTGCTTTGGGTATGTTCTTTCTTATTCACTGTAAATGTTTGTAATACATAATAACTATATTTGTGCTGTGGAATTGGTACATATGTCTATCATATTCTGATCATTTTTCTTCCACTCCCATCTCTACCCATTCCCAGATCCCACCCATCTTACAAAGCCTACCTCTTTATTCCCTATGTGTCTCTTTTATTTTTCTCTTTAAATTATTTATATTCTGGGTGTATCATTTCTGAGTCACTTACCTTTTTCTCTCTCCTGACTTGAAATTTGATAGTAATAAGCTGAGAGAAAAGCTGTGATTGCCTGCCCAAAATAAAGTGGCATCCTTTAAGAATCATGACCAGAGAAAATAAATGAGAGGGTCTCTCAGCATGAAATAAAACTCTCTGCACGTCATAAAATCCAAGTTAACACTCTGCTTGGTGCCCTGGGCAGTGGTAGTGCCTGCTCTCTGGGGCTAACTTTCCTTGGGAGCTGGTCACTGTGGGAGGAGGTGGCAGGCTCTCTTACAGCCAGTCCATCTCTTTAGAACTAGTCTCTTTTCTCATAGTGTCACTGAATCTTCACAAACCCTTTTCACTTTTGTCCTGTGAGACTTTGGTCTTTTCTCACAATTAGGAAGGAAACTGTGATGATATGGGCAGGTGGTGGTGTGGGCCTGAGAGAAGAAGTGGTTTCTTGTTCATCTGTTGGTATCATGTATGCGTCTCCCAGGTCCCATGATCCTTTGCCCAAGCTTGCATCAGTCAGTGGCTCTCCTCACTCACCTGAGTGGGCCAGTCCCACAGGCTGAGAGGGACAGGGAGTTGCAGCTTAGGAAATATTCTGTTTCTGCTGCCCACTTCAATCATATCTGTAACTCCCCGCCTTTGTTAGAGAGGTCTTTGTGGTCACTAATGAAAAGCTTTAATATGCTCCATAAACTCTAGAAGATCCCCTCTTGTCCCTAGGTTGAGAAGTCAGAGGTACTGATTGATTCGCTGTGATCTGTTTGCTGTCTTTGGGTCTGTGTTTTTAGAAATGATATGTGACTGTCTATGTGCTTCCTTCTTACTGGCCTGCACTTCAAACAAATGCTATAGGACCTGATGTGTGGGAGGGCCATTCACTGTTCAGACACACTCTCTGCTGATGTTCAGCTCCACGCCTTGTGACATACGCTGGTGTCTATAGTGACCTCAACAGGTCTGAGCAAATACTAACTTATTTAGCTTTTCCAGTGATGGAACCGACCCTAATTCTCAAGGTGTTTCATTTTAAGTCATATTATATTTCACTTCTACTGATGGGGCTGGGTAGATGGCTCAGTGGAATAAGCACTTCACTGGCAAGTGCAAGGGCCTGAGTTCAATCCCCAGTTCCACAAATAAATAAATACATAAAATGAAATGAAATAATTAAAAAAAAAACACTATGTAGGGGAAATGAACCACATTTTGAGGGAGGAAATTAGGATCAGTTACATAAGTAAAATGAAGATGGTGATGTTGATGCATGACAGCCAAGATCAAGGAAAGAGTTGGAAAGAGTAGTGGGGTGGGGGGCAGCACCCACCTTCTGATTCCAGTTCTGTCATCAATAGTGCTGGGGCTGTGGGAAATATCAGTAGTAGTTCTTTTTTTTTTTCTTTTGTGGCAGGCTCAGCCCACCCTGGGGGGACAGGGCTGGCACAGCATGTCGTGCTGAGGATTGAACTGCAGTCCCTGCGCTTGCCTAAGCTTGCCTAAACAGGTGCTTTAGACTGCTGAGCTATCTCACAGGCCCAGTAGTAGTTCATTTAAAGTAGTTTATTTTCATAACTTGGCAAATCTTGTTTTGTGCACTCTTACAAAACTAACTGAACTCTTTATTCTTTGTACAATAATTTTTGCTAAAATATAAGACCAGGAATTAAATATTAATTTTGCTTGCCTTGGTAGTCATAGAGAAGTATTTCATCTAGATTACATAAAATATCATTGACGATATTACACTTTGGTTTCTTTCTTCCTACTCAGGCCCTGCACCTTTCTTAATTTTCACCAATGGAAGCAGCATCTTTAGAATCGACCCAGAAGGAACCAATCATAAGCAGTTGGTGGTGGATGCTGGTGCCCCAGTGATCATGGATTTTCATTACAGGGATGAAAGGGTCTATTGGGTAGATTTAGGAAAAAACCTTCTGCAACGAGCTTTTCTGAATGGATCAAGACAAGAGGTAAAATACCATTTCCCCATGATGTCTGAGGGATTTAGGTATAGGCTGACCATTGTGATGTACTGAGTGCTTAATGTACAGGAAATCAAAATTGTTTGGAAAGAGCATATGCCAAATACAGGAGTTTACTCTGCATTTGTGGTGCTGTAGTATTGAATAAGCTCACAAACGGATAGGACAATCCCTCAAAAGCAGAACAGGAAGACACTAATGTAATTTTAAAAGTATCTATTTTATCAGGTCAGGTATGATTAAAGTAGACTACCTGCATCACTATTTTCTACCTCATTGGTTCTCAACTAAAGAGCATGCTGAAGATGCACACACACCCTTTTGGGGCTCAGAGGATATTTTGCAATGTCTCAAAACAGATTCTCACAACTGGGTGAGATAGGAGGGCAGGCAATGGGCAAAGGCCAAGGTGCTTTAAACATCCTACAATATGCAGGACAGCCCCCGTGGGGATCCAGCCCCAAATGTCACTGTAGTGAGATTGAGAAACCCTGTCTTATCTGTATAATTGTTTCTGTCATTTAGGGAAAAAATAACTACCTGACATTTACGAAGAAAATGGTTTCCTTTTTATTCTCAAGGTGCTTGTACTTTGGAATAGAAAGTGAAGAAGATGATGGATATAAAGTATTGTACTTTCACTGTATACAAAGGATTCTTAATCTTTCTTTTAAACTGGCAGCTCTTAAATGAGCCCCAGGAGGAATGCTCCCCTACTGCTTTGGAGCTGGATTACAGACCTCACGTGATTAGTGCAACCTTCAGCATTTACTCCCTGACACAACGTTCTCACTGTCTTTTTTTTTTTTTTTTTAACCCAATCTCTCTATTTATTTTTAAAAGTTTCAATTAGGTGTTAATCTGTTTTATCACATCTTTAGTACTTGTTAATCTTACTTTTAAGCACGGCTACTCATTATTCCCCAGGCAATTGTTAGACTAGTTTCAGAATCTTAAGTCTAAGAGTGTGGAGGGCTTCTGGTCACAGAACTGGAAAACTGTATACAATTGTGAATTTGTGTCATTGGGAAAAGATGGGACTGATGTCTAAACCTCTACCATTATATTGTCTTTTGTGAATTAAAACATTGTTTGCAAATGGCCACTATTCAAATGCAAACAATTTATCTGGGAGAACTAAGTACAGAAATAGATTAACAATTGTTCAAGTAGGTTGGCTGGATTGCTTTGCCTGAGATGTAGAACAACCAAAGTACACAAAGAGAGTTCTGCTGCCTGGGTCAATGTGAGGGCTCTCGGTTCTGTAGAAAAGAGGACCTGATAGATGATGAGGGGCCGAGAGAAAAGTGAATTCCTTGACAAGAAATGCACCCACCGCCAAGCTCTATGCTTAAACTCAGGGAATCTTGCTAGGTTTTGGAAAGCTTGGAATTGAGCGCAGATGTGGGTCTGAATGATCTCATTGAAAAGGAAAATCAAATAAACTAATTTTAAGGCAGCATAAAAGTCCTACAGTTACTATAGCTTAAATTAATAACTATGTTTGATGGTCTAATTTTAATAATGTATAGGACAATTTTTCAGTGTCAGAGCTATGACATAAATACCACGCCTGGAAATCATCATAAGGGTGATGGTAGTACAGGGTTAATACTGCTGAATCAAAACAATGGCACTGTGTCCCAAGTCTGTGGCTCATTTATCATTTAAGTAATTCTAGGAATACATATGAAAATGTCAGATACTTTTTCTATACAAGAATAACATGCTTTGTTGTAAGTGAGATATTAATGGTTTCAAAATTTGATTTTACAGGAAGTGTGCAATATAGGGAAAAATGTTTCTGGAATGGCAATAAATTGGATAAATGAAGAAATTATTTGGTCAAATCAACAGGAAGGAACCGTTACAGCAACAGATATGAAAGGAAAAAATTCCCACATTCTTTTAAGCACCTTAAAAAAGCCTGCAAATATAGCAGTTGATCCAGTTGAAAGGTAAATTCTGCTGTTTTAAGACATTGAAACAAATTTCACATCTAATGAAGATTCCTAGAAACACAATATTTTGAAGTCCAGGGACCGCATCTTTGATACCAGGATCTTTAGAGAATACAGTCACTGTGCTCATTGGGACCATTGTGGGCATTTGAACTCAGGAAGGCTTCCCTCTAAAACATAGATAACCATGTATAGGTATATATATTGCAAAGAAGCATACTTCCTCTAACTGGAAATCACGTAGAATTTCCATAGCAGGAAATACATATTGATGAATTGAACTTTCATTAAAATATTCAAACTCTTCCTGAGCAGGAGTTACAGGATGCTGGGGACATTGGAAGGGTCTGGGATTTCTGCCACTATCCACTCATTCACTAAGGGTTTATGTGATGTCTGCCCTCAGGTTTATATTTTGGTCTTCAGACGCGCCCAACAGCCTCCACAGAGCAGATCTCAGTGGCGTCGAGACGAAGACTCTGTTAGTGACATCGGACAAAATAAAAGCAATGTCCCTGGATGTGCTCAATAAGCGTCTCTTTTGGATTCAGGAAAATAGAGAAGGAAGCAATTGTCAGATTTCCTCCTGTGATTATGATGGAGCTTCTGTCCAGCTTACCGAGCACCCAATACGGTAAGTGTTGCTTTCTGTTTAAAAGAAAGCAATTATCACATGAGGTGTGCATGATAAATTAATTTGTCAATTGCACTGGTGTGCTAAAGTAGCACCTAAAATTTTGCAATCCAAAAGACTTGAATTCCAATTCTAGATTTACCCATTATTAGGTGAATGATTTTAGAAACGTTAATATAACTTATCCTCAGTCTCTGCTAAGGTGAGAAGAATAATAACAACAGAGTTTCTTGGAGTTATGTGAAGAGTAAGAAAGAAAATAAAGAGGCAATATCAGAATATGTGCCGTGTAGTAGATTCCTAGATGTGGGCCAGAGTTCTTTGTGGAATTGGCGCATCACATTTTGCACAGCACCTGTCTTTCATTTGACTGGCCAGCATGCCAGTATCTGACTTTTCACCTTGTGAAAGAGGTAAACATTTGCCAAGTGTGAAATAGGTAAACCAGAAATCTACCCTTACCCTGTTCTTGTTTCCTCCCCCACTTTCATCATCCTTCCACGATGGCTAACAAGATAATCAGAAGCAATCTGGAGCCAGAAACTATGTTGTATTAGTTTAGATGATGACATAATTAGAAATTTATACCACACATTTCTGAACTTACATCAAAATCAGGTTGTTTTTTTTTTTTTAAAGAAAAAAGGTAGGTGAGGGGCCAGGGAGATGGTTCCATGGAATAAGCACTTTCCTGGTGAGCGCAAGGGCCTGAGTTCAATCCCTGGTTCCAAAAAAAAAAAGGTAAGTGACTGAACTTGACACAACAAATGAAAATAAAGTAAAACTAATAATTCCAGGAACAGATGGTCTGACCTTCTTTTGTGGGTTTTCTCTTTATTTCCTTTCATGTTTTAGGTACAGTGTCTTTGCAGTGTCCCTTTTTGGTGACCGTATCTTCTATTCAACACGGAAAAGCACGGGAATTTGGATAGCCAACAGACAAACGGGGGAGGACATGGTCAGAATTAACCTCAGCCCATCACTCCTGCCACCGGGTGAACTTAAAGTGGTGCATCCGCTTGTACAGCCCAGGGCAGCGGACGATGTTCAGGACCCTGGTGAGTCATTTTGGACCAAAAGGGGCCTGGCACCTTGGCACAACCTGTGTTCTTGCTTGAGCCAGAGCTAGGGCTTGGAGGGAAAAAAATTGTGTGTTCAATCCTTTTAAATTTTTTATGGGAACAGACTCTCCATCACAAATGATAGACAAACAAAGAAAAACAAGTAGGAATCTATTACCTTGTGTATTTCATCAGGAGACAAGCGAGGAAAGAAGACGCCTCCACGACCTGGCTCTCAATCTAGTTTAAATACCATGTCCCACAAAGAGCAGGAAAGTTCAGAGAAGTGATAAGAGTCTTTACTGGTGGCCCCTTAGGTGAAGGCAAGTAAATGGAGACAGAGGCCAATGGGTAGCACTGGTTGCTGTCAGTCCCTCTGGTGCCTTCTCTATATACAATGAGGGTGTAGGTTTGTGCTCGGTTCTGAATCTTTGCTCTCTCTGATACATAGGGAAGGCAGGGTAGCTTCTGTCTTTGTCTTTTTTAAAAATTCTTTTTGGTACAGTGTCTCACTACACAGTTTGAACTCATGATGCTCCTCCTGTCTCAGACTCCCTAGTGCTGGGATTACAGGTGGGCACCACCACACCTGGTTTGGGGGCCAGCAGGGCATGCGGCACCAGGGATCGAACCTGAGTCCTTGCACTTGCCAGGCAGGCCCTTAGACAACCAAGCTATGTCCCCAGTACTCCTCTTCTGTCTTTGTAAACTCATGTTTACAAAGAGAGTATAGAAAGTTTTCCTTTGTCTGCTGTCTTAAATTGTTTGCAGCTCAACAATCTTTAGTACTTTAGGGCCACATATTCTGGTCTTCTGGATTGCTGCTACTGCTTCACTCCCCATTTCCAGCTGGCCACCAAATTCTCTCCATTCTGATCCTTCCACACATGCCAAATGTCCACGTCTTTCCTCTCCCGCCACCAGTGCTGTCACACAACCAGCCTTTCCTGCCTGGCCTGTTACAGTAGCCACGTTCCCCTTTTGCCTTTAAATAATAAATCTCATTCATTCACACCTCTGCTGAAAATCTTTCAAAGCTTTCCTTTGTATTTAGATTGAAATCCAACCTATGGCCAGGCCTGTCAATATTTAACCACTTGCTCTAGCACTCTCTCTTCCTACGGGCCAGGGCAAGCCCCTTTACTGGTCCTCAGTTGTGCCAAGCTTCCTCATGACTTGAGACTTTGGCAATTGCTTTTGTTTCAGCCTGGCTTTCTTCAGTTCTGATCCTCAGCATTATGTGTTCTGGCAGGGGTTCTCGGATCAGCCATCGGAGCAGGCTGTTCTACTGTGTTTCTCTCAGTATCCCTTTATTGAACTAATTGTAGGCTATACTTATAAACCAACCAAGTATGATTTATTTGTTTGTATTTGGCCACAATAGGTATAGTGCTTGGTCAAAAATAGATTTCAGACAATAAATGTCACTCAAGTAAATGAACCATTGACTAAATCTAGTCAGAGTTCTAAATATCTACTTCCAAGCATAGTGTTGAGTTCCTTAGCATCTAATTTTTTATTTTAAGTTAAGCTTTTACACGTTTTCATAGTTGCTTAGGTGCTTGGTGTGGCTTACACAATGCATAATTGGTATATGTGGATATCTCACCTTGATGTTTATAAAAGTTCTATTGTAGGAAGGCTATTGTAGATATTTAATTTTATTCCCAATGACGCCTCTGAAATGCAGAAAGAGAGGTGGGATCGTTTGTTCCCACTGCTTTCTTCTGTTGGAGTCCATTCAGATTCAGTGATGGTCCTGCCACAATGCAGAACTGCCGTGGACATGGTTTCTAAAAGGAGCTGCAGAGCTGAATGCAGGACAGACCTGAGTTTGGGGAATGGAGCCTGGAGTGGAGAGGGAAAGGCCCTTCTCATTTCTTATATCCTCAGGCAGATAACTAACAACAATCATGTTTTTTCAAATCTGGTTTCTTTACAAACCTAGCAGAAACCTGTAACTTCTGCAATGACAGAGATTTTTAATGCAGGTAATAAGGAATCACAGAGAATAACAGACCCGGACAGAAGAAGCATTTATTCAGATGTCACAAGTTATTTTTAAAAATTGATTTACTTGGATTTACAGAGTTATTGGGATGTGTGGCATGGGCCGGGGAAGAGCTCCACCGTGGGGTGCAGTGCCGCACCAACTGGCGGCCACCTGGAAATGACAAGCAAATGCAGTTGTGACTGAGGTGCTGAGTCTGATGCACTGTGCGATGCCGCCCCGACTCGCGCCGCCTTCCAGTACAGCCCATCGTGGGCATTGACAAAGAACGAAATTATAGCAGCAGCCACTTCGAATCTGTCCTCGTTAGTCGCACTCACGACATAGCGTTTGCTAACAGCACCATCGTCTGCTGTATTCACAATAACCTTGTGGTTTCCAAAACCTTCTCATGCACACTAACTTCTTGGCTCGGCAAGCAACATATGGGACAGCAAAGGGTACGGGTCCTCATACTCATTTTATCATTGGCAAGCTGAGGAATGGAGTCTTCTAGAGTTACGTAGCTAGTGAGTGATAGCTTTAGGGAAAAGTTCCTAATCAGCAACCTACTCATTTATGTTGTTTCAACAAGTCTGTCTTCGATGTCTTCAATATTAGTCTTTCCTCTTAAAGGGGAATTTATACAGAAACACTGAAAAGATGAACTTCAGAAAAAAATTTATCATGATTCACAACCATAGCCTCCAACAATATGGCCAATATTGACTGGAGGCCTTTGCTAGCTGCAGGGCCAGTGAAGTACCTAAAATCTAGAGCACAGCAGGTGCTGGGGACTGGTTTTAGCTACTAACAGTCAGGTGAACTTCCCATACAGTCCAGGCATAAGGGACTTGTGGCTTCAAAAGTGTCCCCTTGGCCATCATCAATTGTGTTCAAGTTGCTTATATGGCTTAGAGAGCAGAAATTTTTCAACTGGGATTTGGGGTCTGTGAATTTATGGATTTATGGATTAGATGACCTATGCAATTATTACCCTGGGAAGACGGTGTATATTTTTTATCATACTCAGTGTGCATGGTCCCTTCCAATGGAAAGGAATGCTACTGCAGAGACGAGCTTGTTTGTCTTGCATGCTAGACCTACTGTGGCAGGCAGCTTTTGAGGAGAGATGAACTGTAGGACTTGGGTTTGTCCAGCCTTTGGGAATGGAGCCACTCACCTTACCTCTTTTCTCATCACTCAAATACCAGACCCAGCACCCACAATTTAAAAGAGGAAAGATTTATTTTGGCTCATGGTTTGTAGAGGCTTCAGTCCACAGCTTGCTCCAAGGCAGGAAGGCCTAGCAGAGGGGTCTGGCAGAGGAAGAATCCTTTCAGGACATGGTGTCAGGATGCAAAGAGACATGAAGGGAGGAGGAGGAGACAGACTCTTGCAGGCCCATGACCCACCCCCTCCAACCTGGCTTCACCTGTCTCCCCCACATTAAAGTATAAACACATTGGTGGCCTAACACAGCAGACAGTATGACACACCCAGGACTCCATCACCTCCCCAAAGCCCTACCTATGAGCACATGAGGTTTGAGGAGCCTCTAGACAGAAACCCTAACACTACTTCAATGAGATAACTGAGAAGATCGGTAACATAATTTGTCTTATTTTTTCCATAAAATACAAGGACTTAAAATAATATGAATACCCTTACTTCTCCTTGCAAAATGCCTAAACTTCTACTTATCAGAATGTGTTCTACAGCACTGTAGTCCTGTGGCATTCAACAGGATGGGGTGGGTGCTTTCTGAGCTAAAATGATTTAGAAATCCTGGATGAAATTGTTTAAACAGTTTATCTTTTCTCTCTCTCTTTTTTTTTCTAAAGCAGAAATTTAATCATTCATACAGTTAAGTGCCTTGTTAGCTTCTATGAGCCATTCAAATTGTGGCATTTTTCTATTTTGTTTCCTGGGCAGCAGCCCACATGACTTTTAAATCCATTATTTCTAGCCTAGATCTTTTTTTGTTTTGTTTGAGCTGTAGGCCGCAAAAAAAAAAAAAAAAAAAAATTAAAGGAATTGTCAAAACTGAGGATTTAGTGAGTGGTGGAATGCTTGTCGAGCAAACAGGAAGTCCTAAGTTTAGTCCTCAACACCAAAAAATTTAAAAGCTTTTTTAAAAAAAGAGACTCGGAGGCTTAATGAATGCTAAGCTATAAAGATCTGCTACAGAATAAAGTCACAGTGAAAATTGCTTTCAAACACTGGCAAATTGCTTTCAAATTGTATTCAGAATGTACAAAAGGTACAGCCTTGCTCAGGCCATCTGTCTGTCTAAGGCACCCGTGCAATTTAATGAGTAGGGCCACAGAGTTTTTTTGAGGGAGACTCATTTGTTGGTTTATGCAAGCCTTTGCCTTGTGGTTTTAGCCTGGCTGATTTTAGAGGAGCTTCATACTCTGATTGCTGAACCCCAAGTGGAAGGAGCAGAGCCTCAGTTCTACCCACAGGGTGTTTTCTGGCCCTCTGACCATTTCCTGAAGAGTCGTACTGGTCTTTCCTCTGGATGGCACCTGGCTCAAGGTCCTGCAGCGATTCTAGCATGTGCCTGCATCTGGACTCAGCAGTAATAACCTTATCAGGTCCTTGTATTTATCTGCTTTCTGGGCATCGCCACTTGGATTTCTTATAAGTGCTTTAGGTTCAAAGGAAATAACTGACCTGTCAACTCTCGGCCTCCCCTCTAGGGTCCCTAGCTCAGTGAGTGCCATTATCAGCCACCTGAGTCCTCAAGACAGAAACTCAGGAGTCTCCTGTTCCTCTGTCTCATCCCACCCACGAAACCAGTCTCCATCCTACTAGGTCCATAACCTAAGCCTGTGCACCCCACCCTGCAGCTGTCTCTCTCTGCTGCCCTACTGGCTACTGTCCTGCCTCCATATTCTGTGCTCCAGGGACCTTCCACAGGGAGCCCCAAGTATCCTGTACCTAGCTCCAAATGCTAACTGAAGAGCAGTCCCTGCCGCTGGCTCGCAAGGCCTTCTGCTCATTTCCAGTGTCAGGGTGCTGTGTTACACGCTCTGCTGCAGCATCCTGGAAGAGTCGACTTCCTCCCCCACGTGGGCTTTCTCTCCCTGTCAGGGCTGCCAGCAGGCTCAGGACACTCTTCCTTCCCTTCGGCAGCCCTCTTCTCATCCACTGAGGAGCAGCCCCCCAGCTGCCTCCTTCATGAGTAGCTTCCGGATCTACGTATGTCTGTGGGGTTACCTCTGTGTTTCAGAGACTGTATTCTTGGGGTATTTCCCAAATCACTTGGCACAAAGCATGTCAGCCACACTCTGTCTCCCCAAGCATCCTTAGTCCTGTAAGGTCAACTGTCTAGGCCTCCCTCAGGGCTTGGAGGACTTTAATAAACAAAAGTTGGGGAAAGCAAATGAGAAAATCACCCTTTGGAGTCTTGTCTCTAAAGTATGTCATAAAGAACTAGATTTAAAGACCCATAGTGTCTAACAACATCACCTTGGTGAGGGCTAGACATAGCCATGGCTTCTGAGTTGGCACAGAAGTTCCCACTCTGGCCTTGCACTAGCTCAGCTCAGCTACATAATGACACTGTTCCCTTGATGTGATAATTGGCACCATCATCCAGATTTTTAAATCTATAATCAGAAAGTCACTGATCTCATCTAGATGGTTCAAGGTCATCCTCAAACAAACTCATGCTTCAAATCCGTGTACACAGACATTTTGCCACCTCCCTACCTGGACTTCTGCTGTGCCTATCATTTCAGAGCTTAGATGTGTCTTACTTGTTTTAGGAAAACCTGTCACCTGGCATATCATTGTCTTTTGGTGGTTTAATTTGTACAGAACATGGAACTAAAAATCTTATTTTTCTCTTTTTTCTGTCAATTTCAGAAATACAAAAATAGTCTCTCTCTCTCTCTCTCCCCTATCTCTCTCTTCTCTCTCTGCTGCCTGAACTCACAGAATGCACCTTACAGCTCTCTTGGTACAATCAGCCCTACTGTTTGGCTCTCTCAGCTGTCCTGGTATTTGTGCTGGTACACACATCTGAGCCTAGTGTGGGAACTTATTTGTACCCACTCAACAAGATTTCAAGTTCAACTTCTGGAGATTTTGTAATTGGTCCGCTGCTAATGGATATTATTTTGTAAAAGTTCCATTTTTGAGGGGGTTTCTTTTGTCTTTTTCAAAGATAGACTCCATCTTTAAGCTTGTAAGGAGATATTTAAAAGCCTTGTGAAATAGTGGTATCTGTGATCCATTCCATATAAAATCCATATGACCCATTCTATATTTGTTCTGTACAAAAACTGTGGTTGAATGTTTTTAATTCTGTTTATCCAAGATAATAGCTTCCACCAAGAAATGGAACCATTTCTGGAAATGATGAGTGTAGAGCTCAGACTGGAAGCAGAGGGTGCCACTCATTCCTTCTGGCTCTCTCATTGCCAGAGAACCAACTCTAAATGTTAGTTATTTGGAAGCCCTGGAAGAGCGTCATCCTACCAAGATGAGTCTTTCATATAACTTAAAATGATCCAATTAAACACACAAAACTTAATTATTTTTTCATAGAAAGTTTAGCAAAACACGGATCTCTGTATTTTTCTGACATCATCTGTAGTTACTGACCTTTTCTCCATTGATAAGGATA
>PVKA01050454.1:0-12712 GCA_004027165.1 Ctenomys sociabilis | reverse complement strand
AAAAAAAAAAAAAAAAAAAAAAAAAAAAAAAAAAAAAAAAAAAAAAAAAAAAAAAAAAAAAAAAAAAAAAAAAAAAAAAAAAAAAAAAAAAAAAAAAAAAGAGGAAAGAAAAAATTCAAATACAAGCAATAAGGAATGAAAAGGGTAAAATCACCACAGACCCAGCAGAAATTCAGAAGATTATTAATAGTTACTTCGAGAATATTTATGCTCAGAACAGAAGACTCAGAAGAAATGGACAGATTCCTAGAAAGGCACAAATTACCAAAAGTGAACCAAGAAGACATAAGACTCTCAATAAGCCAATAACAGCCAATGAAATAAGAAACATAATAAAAAGCCTACTGACAAAGAAGTCCAGGTCCTGATGGATTCACAGGTGAAGTTTACAAGAAATTTATAGAAGATATAATCCCCACACTCCACAAACTCTTCCACGAAGTTGAAAAGGAAAAAGTCCTCCCAAAATCATTTCTGGAGGCAAGTATTATACTGATTCCAAAACCAGGGAAAGACACAACCAAAAAGGAGAACTACAGAAAAATACTCAATAAAATCCTAGCAAATAGAATACAGTAAATCATCAAAAGATCATACACCATGACCAGGTAGGATTCATTCCAGGGATGCAAGGATGGTTCAATATTTGAAAATCTATAAATGTAATACACTGTATCAATAGACTGAAATCTAAAAACCACATGATCATCTCAATTGATACAGAAAAAATTTTTGACAAAGTCCAACACTCATTCAAGTTCAAAGTCCTACAGACAATTGGACTAGATGGACTGTACCTCAACTTGATAAAAGCCATCTATGCAACCCAATGGCTAATATAATTCTCAAAGGGAAAAAACTGAAATTTTTTACTCTTAGATTAGGTACAAGACAAGGATGTCCTCTATCACCCCTCCTATTCAATATAGTTTTGGAATCCTTAGCAACAGCCATTAGAAAAGAGGGAGAAATAAAGGGAATAAGAATAGGTAAAGAAGAAGTTAAATTATCACTATTTGCAGATGACAGGATACTTTACTTGGAAGACCCAAAATATTCCACCAAGAAGCTACTAGAATTGATAAACAAATTCAGTAGCATAGCAGGACACTGTGGGGAGCAAGTGGAGGACCGCGCCTTAAGATGGTGCCGAGGTCGCCTTGGGGGATTTCCGCAGACGTGTTCTTTAGCTGTAAATATCGCCTAATAAGGTAAAGACAGGCGCCGCCTAACCAAGGCACTCCCTGTCAGCCTAAGAGGAAACGCCAGATGGCAAGTGGGGATTGGCTGAGTGAGGGTACTAAAGGGCTTGACGGGAAGTGCTCGGGGCAGTTGCAACGCCATGTAAAAGGAAGTTTAATAAAGACATCTGGGTGAAGGAAGGAGCGGTGGTCGCGTGTCATTCTGCAGGCAGGAGGCGTGCGACAAGTGGTGGCCCGTACGGGGAGGGGCTGGCATGGCATGTGGTTCTGGGGCTCGAACTGCGGTCCCTGGGAGGCGCTCTAGACCACTGAGCAGAATGACACGCGACCACCGCTCCTTCCTTCACCCAGATGTCTTTATTAAGCTTCCTTTTACATGGCGTTGCGACTGCCCTGAGCACTTCCCGTCAAGCCTTTTAGTACCCTCACTCAGCCAATCCCCACTTGCCATCTGGCGTTTCCTCTTAGGCTGACAGGGAGTGCCTTGGTTAGGCGGCGCCTGTCTTTATCTTATTAGGCGATATTTACAGCTAAAGAACACGTCTGCGGAAATCCCCCGAGGCGACCTCGGCACCATCTTAAGGCGCGGCCCTCCACTTGCTCCCCACATGACACAAAGTCAATACTCAAAAGTCAATAGCATTCCTCTACACAGATAACAAACACACTGAGAGGGAAACTATAGAAACAATACCTTTTACAATAGCACTGTGGAAAATGAAATAACTTGGAATTCACTTAACCAAGGAAGTCAAAGATCTTTTCACAGAAAATTACAACACCCTAAGAAAAGAGATTATAGAGGATTTCAGAAAATGGAAAGATATTCCATGCTCCTGGATAGGAAGAACCAACATCGTGAAGATGGCCAAAATTGTTGTACAGATTTAATGCAATTCCTATCAAACTGCCACCAACATACCTCCCAGACCTAGAGAAATAGTTCCTAAAAATTATTTGGAACCACAAAAGACCTAGAATTGCAAAGGCAATCCTGGGCAACAAAGATAAGGCAGGTGGCATCACAATTCCTAACTTGAAATTATACTACAAAGCAACTGTGATAAAATCAACATGGTTTTGGCAATGAAATAGACCTGAGGATCAATGGAACAGAAGATGCAGAGACTTCTATGAAGATACTCAGCCACCTTTCTTTGACAAAGGGGTCAAATAAGCTTACTGGAAGAAAGACAGCCTCTTTAACAAATGGTGCTGGAAAACCTGGCTTTCTACATGCTGAAAACTAAAACTTGACCAGTTCTATCACCATGTACTAAGATAAAGTCAAAATGGATTAAAGATCTAAACATTAAAACAGAAACAATCTCCTGGAAGAGAAAGTAGGAGGAACTCTTGAAGACATAGGGGTAGGTGGTAAAGAGTTCATGAACAAACATGTATTCTCATGGGAAACACTTGAAAGTATCAACAACTGGGATCAACTCTTCTTGAGGAGTTTCTGCACATCAAAAAAAATTGTCAACAAAGTGAAAAGACAACCCACAAATTTTGAAAAACTCCTAACTAATAAGCAATCAGATAAAGGTCTGCTGTTTAGAGTATATAAAGAACTAAGAAATATTAGGACCTTCAAATTTAAAGACCCAATCCAGTAATGGGCATCTGAGATGAATACACACTTCTCAAAGGACGAAATTAAAGAAGCGAATAAATATATGAAAAGATGCTCTAAATCGCTAGCCATCCGTGAAATGCAAATTAAAACAACAATGACATACCATCTCACTTCAGAAAGAATGGCTATCATAAGGAAATCAACCAATAACAAATGTTGGAGAGGATGTGGGGAAAGGGGAACACTTCCCCATTACTGTTGGGAATGTAGACTAGTATAACCATTGTGGAGATCAGTGCATAGACTGCTCAAAAGAGTAGGACTGGAAATCCCATTCAAGTCGGCTATCTCCCTACTGGGAATTTTCCCAGAAGACCTGAAAAAACATTGTATCATAGTGATACATGTGTACCTCTGTTTATAGCAGCACAATTTGTGATAGCAAAATCTTAGAAACAACGAAGATGTCTGTCACAGGAGGAATGGTTGAAAAAGATGTGGTATTTCTATATGATGGAGTACTACTCAGTGATAATGAATGATAAACTTGAAGCATTTATATTGAAGTAGATGCCACTTGAAAATATACTCATAAGTGAAATAAACCAGACACACATGTGTAAATATCATATAGTCTCCCTAGTATAAGAAGTCAAAAGGAGAAATATAAATAGAAATATACAACAACTAAAAAGAATTTAGTCAGATAGTTAGGGCAAACTGAACGGCATATGCTGCAGGGTATTAATTAGCTTTTTTTCTGGATAGTTAACAACCTAAGTTCACAGATCAAAAATTGGAGAAATAGAAGGGCCACAAGATCAGCCATCATTTTGGCCCTAGCCTTTCAAGGTCAGTGAAGACTCAGGACATAGGAGAACCTGTAGTGTAACATCATAAAACTCAGTTGTGTCCCAAATTTTCTGATCAAGGAGATTATGAAGCCACAGAGGAAGGTGATCGATGATCTATAGTGTGCCTAGGGAGAGTCACAAGGAGAGAAAACTTTCTCTCAGGCTCTCAAAGAGAGCAAACTGGTCAAGCAATGGCCGTGACTCATCCACATGGATGACACTGACAGAGGATCTACAGAGTGACGTACAGGATTACAAGATAAACCCGGAGGGGACTTCACTGCCTTCATCAGATAGAAAGGCTACATTTTTTGTTATATAGGTCTTGCTTTATCTCGGTCTTAACCATCCAGCAGATAAGTATAAAAATGAGGTATATAACATGGGGCCATAGTAATAAGTTAAGCTGTAAACAGTTATAGTCAACAACTTCTTCAGATAACTCACTATTATTGTGGACTGCTGAACTGCGTTTGATTGTGTCAGTGAGTTCAGGTACCTATAATGGTTTAATGAAATGGAGCGCCTTTGACAGGACTAGACAAAAATAGGGGGATACAAAGGAAGAACCATTCTGTGTTTGTATAAAAAGTACAGTTAGGATAAATATGCAGTGCTTCTGCATAATTCTATGAGACGCAAGATTTGTACTGATAGTGCCTGGACAGGACATTATGGACAACCACTAGGAAGTTAGAAAGGTAGAAAGTATTAATTATTGAAACTGTGCTATAATTCAGCTTTAAAAAAAGATAAGTATACGGCTACATTGTCTTAATTCATTGATTAGAGACTTCTGCTACTATAGTGTCTGTAAGTAGAATATCATGTATGCACTTTGTATGATAACAAATCATTATGAAAACAATTTGCAACGTATTAATTATTGAATCTGTCCTGTTAATTTGATTTGAAACTGTCTCACTGCTATTTGTTCTTCAATAAAAAAAAAGAATACCATTCCTTAGCTCATGCCCTAGAGCATGTGTACGCCCTCACACATGCATAATAGGAGGCATGCTATGATAATGCTCACTGTAGCACTATCTATAACAGCCAGGAAACAGAACATTCAAATAGTCACCAGGTATGGATGAATAAAAAAAAATCTCAGAAAACTCATACAGTAACAATACAGATGGATCCAGGGATGATTTTTCAAAGCATTTAACTAGTATCAGGATCTCAGATACTGATGAACCAGAATGGATGAACCAAATAACAACAGGTACAGTTACACATGTGTATACCAACTAAGTGAACAATCTCTAAACTACCTGGGGCTGGTGACACAAATCTGCAGTCGCAGCACCAGGAAGGGTTTGGGGAGGATAACTTGAGTCTAGTAGTCAGACACCACACTGGACAACACAGCAAGACACCACCTCAAAAATGAAACAAAACCAAAAAATCATGAAAAAATATACTATAACTCTAAATCCAAATAATAGGCTACTTATACATACATATGCGGTAAAACTATTATGAGTGATTAACAAGAATATTCTAGAGCTGTGTGAGATGGTGTGTACTTGTAATCCTAGTACCTTGAAGGCTAAGGCAGGAGACAACAAATTCAAGCCCAGCCTGGAGAATTTAGTGATTTAAGGAGACTCTGTCTCAAAATATAAAATGGGATTTAATACAATGCAGACAATCTGGGTTCAAC
Source organism: Ctenomys sociabilis (assembly GCA_004027165.1). Lineage (NCBI taxonomy): Eukaryota > Metazoa > Chordata > Mammalia > Rodentia > Ctenomyidae > Ctenomys > Ctenomys sociabilis. The sequence goes on along the minus strand of PVKA01050454.1, from coordinate 7,408 downwards.
CCCTAGTACTGGATGGATGGATGGATGGATGGATGGATGGATGGATGGATGGATGGATGGCAAGAGCAAGGTCTGAAATCATGCTATATACTACCTCTACAATAACTGCTGAGCACCACTGCAGCTTATAGCACTCACTGCCTTTGATGTCACGGACCTTGTGTCTCTGAAACTGTACTGCCACAGTAAAGAACCCTCTATGCACCCTAGAGTTTTACATTTTTATTCCTGAATCCAAATCTAACACAGATTAACCTAACCAATAGGGTTTTGCCCACAATTTAGCTATAAGTGAAGCTGGGCGTACTTGACCTTTAAGTTTTTAATTGAGAAACTACTATGAGCTATAATCCATTCTAGACACTGGGGATACAAAAGAGAAAAAACTATCTTTGTAGAACTAACATTCTGTGGGGGTAGGTAAAAATAAATGCACTAATATCTGTCCCTCAGAGGGGGCATACCAAAAGAAAAGGGGTTCAGGTTCTGGTAGAGTAACATTTTCCACAGGTCATAGATGGTCCTTGTAATCACTTACAAATATGTAAAGTATAACTGTCAGGTTAAAGAGAACATAAGGCTTTTGATATACATTGCTACACTTCTAAAAAGGTTGTACAAATATGTACCCCATGACTAGTGTATAAGTAATTCATTGCTCTATGCTTTTCCTGAAAATTCTTTCTAATCTTTGCAAACTAGAGAAGAAAAACTTCATTGCTGTTTCCAGCTGGGTTTCTACTTTTGTAAACTGTGCTTATCCATTGCTCATTTTCAATTGGGATATTGTTTTGTAAGATCTTTGTCTATTATATATGTTGCAAGTATTTTCTCATTTGCCATTTGTCTTCTCAGTTTGTGCTGCTTAAAAATAAATGTCTGTGTTTTTAAGTTTGATTTGTCAACATTTTAAAAATAGTTTTCACCCCAATTCAGATTTTCTTTCCTCAAGACTTTACAATAGTAACATAATCTTTTCCTACTGAGCACTTTAATTTTTCTGTACCTAATTTATCAACCCTAAGGCTATAATATCATTTTCCTACAATGATCCTAGAGCTACTTAATGTACAAAGTGATTACTATTCAGATTTGAAATGCTACTTTTAAAATATGAAAGTCTTATATGCTTGACTGTTCATGTAATCTTTTCAAAATATATTAATATCAATTCTATTAGGGAAACACTTTTTAAATGACCAAGGCCACATACCTGCAACAAACACAGATACTGACATTTTCCTCCCAAATTATGAAAAATTACTGATGACTTTTAATGTCCCATGTTTATGAGTTTCAGTAATGTGGAAGACGTACAAGAACTGAGTGAAAGGATATTCTGGTACCTGCTAGAATTTACTTTTTCCCAGCATTACTTTTCTTACCATTAATGGTGCTTTCAGATATTGTTTTTTGAGATTTTTTAATAACGACATAATCACTTATCTCTAAAGTAATTTAGAGATTTCTATGAGTTTCCCAATTCATGTTTCATTGGGTCGGGGATATAGGTCAGTGGCACAATAACCACCTGGCAAGCAAAGTTTGATTTTTGGTACCAACACCACTACCCTCAAAAAAATAAAAAACAACCCAAGTCAAACAAACAAACAAAAAAAATAATGCATGTTTGCCAATTTTAACATACACTGCTTGCATTAAAGAATAGGAAGTAACATCGTGGAACTCAGTTGTGCCCAAAATTTTCTGATCAAGGAGATTATGGAACCACAGAGGAATATGACTGATGATCTATAGTGTGCCTAAGGAGAGTCACATGGAGAGAAAACTTTCTCAGGCTTTCACAGAGAGCAAAATGGTCAAGCAATGGCTGTGACTCATCCACATGGCTGACACTGACAATAGATGTATAAAGTGAGGTACAGGGTTATAGGATAAACCCTGAGGGGACTTGACCGACCTTATCAGATACAAAAGCTACATTTTTTGTTATATAGGTCTTGCTTTATCTCGGTCTTAACCATCCAGGAGAAAAGTATAAAAACGAGGCATATAAAATAAGGCCATAATAATAAGCTGAGCTGTAAATGGCTCTAGTCAACAACTTCTTCGGATAATCCACTATTATTGTGCACTGCTGGACTGTGTTGGATTGTTTTGCTGGATTCAAGCACCTATAATAACTGAATGACAATAGAATACCCATCTTTGACAGGACTAAACAAAAAAAAGGGGATACAAAGGAAGAACCAAAATAAGAACCAAAAAAATAAATAAAATAAAATAAAGGAAGAACCATTCTGTGTTTGTATAAACAGTACAGTTAGGATAAATATAAAGTACTTTTGCATAATTCTCTGAGAAGAAAGATTTGCACTAATAGTGTTGGACAGGATATACTGTCTGCTTCTTGTACTATGGATAACCACTAGGAAGATAACAACGTAAAAAGTATTAATTATTGAAACTGTACTATAATTCAACTTAAAAAAAAAGGTATACAGCTACATTCTTTTAATTCATTGAATAGAGGCATCTGCTCTAATAGTGTTTGTAAATAGAATATCATGTATGCACCTTGTACAACAAAAAAACACTATGAAAACAATGTGCAATGTATCAATTGTTGAATCTGTCCTACTAACTTGATTTGAAACTATCTCATTGCTATTTGTTTTTCAATAAAATAAAATAAAAATAAAGATAGGAAAGCTGGGCCAACCAAATAGCTTAACAGATTAAAGCACCCTGAGCACCCTGGAGACCCTTCCCTAAAATAAAAAAATAATATTTTTTGGCAGAACTAGGGATTGAACTCAGGCCCTTGTGCTTGCCAGGGAAGCACTTATTCCACTGAGCCATCTCCCTGGTCCCAGTAAAAAAATAAAGAGAGAGAAAGAAAAAGTAAGTAGGAAAATTATGACTGGAATATATAATGTGGAATCAGGTGGTCAGTGTCCTTTGCTATTGACTACTGGAATATCTCCAGACTTTGCAGGTTAGGTAGCCTCTACTCAGGTCTAGTAAAACAACTGTTGGCAGGAATCCATTCTTTCTCATGGTACACCATTCTTTCATTTGCTTCCTATTTCCCTATTTCTCCCACACATGGTTTAGAAACAGTTCAACTCCTGATTCCAAGAATTCAAAGAGTAATAGATTTAAATCTGTATTGTATTATTCAACATGGTTCTTATATCCCTTCTGCTGACTATACGAAGAAGTAGGAAAATAAGTAACTGAAGAACTAGAATCTTACCAATTACACAGGTATCAAAATTAAAATGGGGTGGCTGGGGATATATAGCTCAGTGGCATAAGCGCCTGCATGGCTGGCTAGCACAAGTTCCAGGTTTAAGCTCCGGTACCAAAAAAAAAAAAAGGACTGTAAAAACTCAAGTACTTTATTTATTTATTTATTTATTTATTTATTTATTTATTTTATGGAACTGGCGATTGAACTCAGGCCCTTGCGTTTGCCAGGGAAGCACTTATTCCACTCAGTCATCTCCCCAGCCTCAAGACACTTTATTAATGAATGCAAGAAGAATTCTAGTCTGACATAACATATTTCATGTTTGAATCTAAAATAAATCTATACAGATATACTGCAAGATCATTTTATTTATTTTAAGTAATGAAGATTGAGTCCAAGGGTTCCTGCATCTTAGGCAAGCTGTCTACCAATGAACTACATCTTAGGGTCTTTAAATTTTTAGACAGGATCTCACTAAGTTATTCAGCTGGGCTCAAATTTGTAACCCTCCTGTCTCAGCCTCCCAAATAGTTGTGATTAAGGGCATGGACGACAGCTTCATACAGATCATTATTTTTTAAAGTATTTTCTTTTCTTAAAAAGTTTTTTCACTTGAACTTTCCAACATAAACACAGCATATGAAATCTGACACCTTACATCTTTAAATGGCAGAGCTCAAAAAGCAATTGAAAATTTGGATTTATCCTATATACTTAGGCTGGAATCTGCTGCCTTCCAGGTCAGGTAAGTCTTCAAAGTTATCCTCATTAGCTAACTTTCTTTATAAAATGAAGACACTGACTACTTTACAAGATTATAACAAGGATTACAAAAGATTAGGGTCAGGAGAGTCCCTAGCACCTGACAAATATAGTAAGAGTTCAAAGCTACTGTATTAAGAAAAATACCAAAAACCAACTTGCACCTGAGACTCATTAACATACTTGGTATACATTTATTTCAGTGTGATTCTGTCATGTTAGAGGACTGTCATATAATAGTATGGAACACTCAGAACATGTAGGTTCTATTTTCAGTCAAGCTTCCAGATCGGTTTCTTAAAAAAAACTGCTAAGAAAGTTGACACACATCCCTCAACTGTTTTTCTGATTTATAATTCTTGCTAGAATCCAACGATTCTAGAGGCCACACACACACACACACACACGCAGTCCAACCTCCATTGTACTCCAAATTTTATTTTATTATCTTTTTCTTTTTGTGGTACTGGTCAGTGAACTCAGGACCCTGCACTTGCCAGGCAGGCGCTTATTCTACTGAACTGTACTCCTAATTTTAAAACACAATATTGGTAAAGTGTTGTTTCTATGAGTCTACTTTGAAATTCGTGGAGGAAAAAAACCTGTAATCACCCACTGGTAAAGAAACGTCCTTAAAATTAGCTTGGAAATATTTAACTGGTTCAGTGATTTCGAGATTTTATTTCACGTCTCGCCGTGGGAAAAGCAAATAAACACACAATAATACATCACGGCGTTCTCGACTCCTTTCATGTCCGCGCCAGGATTTAAAGGAGCTAATTAACCGCGCGGAACTGACTGTCTTGAGACAAACCCGGGTTAAAGTCGGTGGGAAAGGGAAGCGCCCGGAACCCGGATGCGGAGGTTTCAGTAGAGGAAGCAACGACCGGACTGCCAGCACGGGGACGTCAGGCTCGCGGGCGCCAGGGGCGCCGTGGGCGGCACTCGCCGTCCCCTCCGACAGAGTGGCCCGGCCGGCTACCGGCGCCAGTCCGTCCCGCCCCGACTCTTCCCCTTACCACGTAGCCCCCCCACACGTAGAGGAAGTTGCCGTCCACCACAGCGCAGTGACCGCTGCGCTCCTCCGCCACGCAGAACAGCTGCGAGTCCTCCATCAGCGCCGTCGCTGGGCGCACCGCAGCCCCTGCCCGCCGAGCGGCCTCGCGTCGACTCGACTCCGGTCCGCACGCGCCGACGGAACGCGTCGAGGGTCGAGATTGGTGGGAAGGCGGAACCAGTGCGTCTGCGTTGCAGCGCCGGGCTTGGGAAGCCGAGCCAAGCACGCGTGGCTGTGAGGGATTCTTTGGTTCTTAGCAATAGGACAGGCGCGTCAGCTTCCTGGGAAGCAAGCTACGTGCAGATTTCTTCCCACTTGAGAGTGTGCTTTGCCAGCACAACCTCGCTCAGCGGTCCATCCGTAGTCATATTCCTTGCTTCTCTCAAGATGTATTTTGCAGTTGGTTTTTTAGTAGTGTTATATTTGATCACCAGGCCTCCTCTGTCTCTATCTGTGCCAACACTCTCCCTACACTGACTTGTGAAACTTATTCCTATTTTCTCACATTCTGAGTGTGTGATTTCTTTCTCAGTGGACTTTTGAAAATTTGTGTAGCCATCCTGCCTGTTTCTTTAGCCGGTGCTAAAGGCTTCGTTAGAGTCAAGATCAGTTGGTTTTCCAGGAATTCTTCATTGTGCGTCACAGAAGACCTTTGGGCTTGGTGCACTTTGGTGATATTTCCTGTCATTTCTTTTGGCCAGTATAAGCACTCACAGAGAGACAGAATTCCTCCCCCCACCACCTTTTTTTGGTTCCAGGAATTGAACTAAGGACATTGCACTTGCCAGGCAGGCGCTTGTACCACTGAGCTATATTCCTAGCCTATTTTCCCCAGTTCGAACACAAACTGAACACATTTACACACAGTTGGGTAACTTCCATTTAGCAATGTATCCATACCCCTATGTAGCGATTCTTGGTCTTTTGACAACTTCACAGTACAGCATTACGATGAGCACTTGATATATTCACTGAAGACCTTCTTGATGGGCACATGGGTTATTTGTGTGGATTTGTTATCACATGTGATCTTGTCACAAATAACTTTGTGCAAATGTGCTTTTGTAGTTTTACAAATTTGGAATGGAGTTCTGGAAGTGAGGACTGCAGAGTCAAAGTAAAATACATATGCAATTTTGACAGATGTTGAATTTTCCTCTGTAGGAGCTGTACCACTGCCAACAACATACAACAGTGACAGTTTCTCATAGCCTTACCAATAAAGTATGCTATGAAATTGGAGCTTTGTTAAAAGGGCACATTAAGAATTGTATTTCAGTGAAGTCTTTTGGACTATGTTTTATGCAAGGGGGTTTCTGGTATATACCTATTATATATATGATATAACATATATGTACATTATACATATATACATACACACATTATATATGCATATACATATATGCATATATATATATATATATATATATATATATATATAATAAAACAGGGTCCCACCATGTTGTTCACGTTGGCTTTGAACTCACTATGACTGAGGCTGGCCTCAGACTCATGGCAGTCCTTCTTCCCCAGCCTCAGGAGTGCTGGGATTACAGACTTGTGCCACCACACCTGATTTCACACCTTGATTGTCTTTTATGCTTTTTCTCTAGTTGTATGTATTCAAGTTTGTGTGTAAAGTAAATGAATGCAGTTTCAGTGCTTAAGTTTATGGTATCAAGGGAAAGTCAGTTTTCTACCTTGCTTAATTTTTTATTAATTGGTTGATTGATTGATTTTTGCAGTACCCAGGACCATGGGCATGTTTGTCAAATGTTCTATCACTGAGCTACACCCTCACTCCTGCTCCCAACTATTTTTTTTTTCCTGTATTTTAGGGAAGGATCTACAGGGTGTTCAGGGTCTCACTACTAGATCAGACTCATAGTAATCCACCTGTTTTGCAGCTCCTAAGAGCTAGGATTACAGGTGTGTGCCACCATGCCCAGTCTCAATTGCCATCTCAGCGTCCAGGGGCGGAGCCAGCACAGCAGGCCTGGGGATTAAACCCCAGCCCCTGAACCTGCTTGCAGGCACTTTAATCTGCTGAGCTATTTGGCCGACTTGCCAACTATTTTTAATTAGATTTCCTCCTCCTTGTTCTCTTTTTTCTCCTCCTCTTCCATTTTTCCCTCTTCTCCTAGGTGTCTACATTTTTGTTAGCCTACTAATGAGTTAATACTTATATTCATATTTAATTAAATGTTAAGATTTTTAGCAGAAAGATTATTCAGGATATCTAGTTTTTTATTTTAATGAATTAATAGAAATTAGTCCAAGCATAATTTTAAATGTAAAAATTTCTCCCTTTTATTTATAACATATGCCAGACTAACTTCACTCAGATAATTCTTTAGCTTTCAGTTTAGATA
>PVKA01050453.1:0-12712 GCA_004027165.1 Ctenomys sociabilis | reverse complement strand
TTTTATTTATTTATTTATTTTTTTTTTGTCTTTTTGAGACAGGGTCTCACTATGCAGTTCAGGCTGGCCTTAAGCTCACTTGGTAGCTCAGGCTGGTCTCGAACTCACAACAATCCTCCTGCCTCAGCCTCCCGAGTGCTGGGATTACAGGCATGCGCCACCACGCCCGGCTTACAGATCCCAGAGTTGAAAGCCTTCTCCCTAAAATCCAAACCAAGACAAAGATGTCTACTGTTAACACCCCTGTTATATATGGTTTTCAACTATTAGCCAGAGACATTAGATTGCCTTGTTTGTTTTTGGTCTGTTTTGATTTTACTGTATTTTTTGGTCGAATTGTTTTTCAGGGAAACTGGGCATGGTGGTGCACGCCTGTAACCCTGGCTCTTGGGAGGCTGTAAAAAGGCAGATCACTACAAGTCTGATCTAGTAGTGAGACCCTGAACACCCTTAGGGAGGCTTATTTTTTTTTTATTTTTGGTGCCAACGACTGAAGCCAGGGCTTCCAGCTTGCTAGCAGTCATTCCACTGCTAAGCCACATCCCCTGTCCCAGTCAGAGACATGAGATAAGAGAAAAAAATAGAAGGGATATGGATAAGAAGGGAAGAAACTACATTATCATTATTCACAACTCAAAAATCAATAATGTTCCTATACACAAACAAGCAACTCACCAGGAGAGAAATTAGGCAGATAATACTTTCACAATGGCATCAAAAAAAGAGGATGAAGCTCAATAACTTACATATATATATAATGGGTATTGGTTTTTATTTACTAGTGTAGAAAAAAACGTTCTAATGAAAATCAAGTTTAATATGTCAGTTTTGAAAGTAGTATTTGGAGGAGTTGTTGGGTTTTGTTTGTTTGCATCTATAGCACTGGTTACTTTGAACAAATAAATAAAGCTTTTGTAGTTGCTTTCTTTATCAAAAAAAAGAGCATTTGGTAGCCTGACACATTTCCTCTGCTTCTGTAAATGTTGGGGGAATTGTCCATAGTCCAACTCATATGTTTTAGCTCATATGCTTAAGGACCATTCTGAGTTTTTTGTTTGTGTATGTATATAAAATTCTTATGTAAGTGGAAAAAATGATGCAAAGAAAAACAATATAAGTTTGATAAATGTCAACAAAACAGGAGGAGTCAACATAAATGACATAAAAGATTATTTGCAATAGTAGGAAAAAATTCCCAAGAATGGGAAAAGAATATGACACACATAAGTGAGGTTTATAAAACTTCAATTAGCCATACCCAAAATACATCTACACCTAGACACAATAATAACCAAGAAATTCACTAAAACAACAGAATATTAAAAGCTACTAGAGGCTGCAAGGACCTGGTGGGCCCAGCCCCACCCCCTTACCTCACTGGAGCTCAGCTGAGCCCCAGCCAAGCAGAAGACTGCCACAGAGGCCTGGGCAGCCCTGCCCTGCCCCTCTCACGCTGACTGGAGCTCGGCTGGGCTGCAGCCACTTTCCCACCATCGTGGTCACCACAGCTCTGCTGAGCTGTGTCTGCCTGTCTCACCAGTAGCAGCGCCTTGTTGAGCCCTGCCTTGCACCCATACAACACTAACAGGGCCCTGCAGAACTTCAGCCTGCCCTCATCATTATCAGATCCTTTTTTGAACTCAGGCTTGTTCCCCCAAAATGGAAGCCACACTGAACCCCCAAGAGCAGGAACATTGCTTCCTGCCCTCCCACTCTCTTGAGTTTCTTGCTCACCCACAATCCACCCCCTTATCAACACCGCAGAGTCAGGGAAAACACTGTAAGTTTCAAAATGACAAAAAGAAGAAATAAAAGATAATCTCAGCCCTCCAGCCAGCCCACCTAAAACTGTAGAGAATAGCAGCTCTCTCAATTTTGTTAATTTTATCCTAGCAAAAAAAAAGCTCTGATTTAGCCTTCCCCACCCTTGTCAAGATGTTGCACCCATTTAAGCAGAGACATAATAAATAACAAGGCCTAACATGCTTCTGATCTTTAAGGATCAAGGAAGCATGTTCAGACATTGGCAAGACATTTAAGATCTATAACTCGGAAAGGTCCAGTAGCAGGCTTTATAAATAAGTTCCGTTTTTGCTAACTTTCAATCTGATGTGAAAATAATCTCATCATTTCAAAACAAGTCAAAGAGACAAGATTATAGCAGAACTTGGAAGTCACACACCTGAAATTTCTGGAATGAAAGCACCTAAAGTAAAGAAAAAACTCCATTAGGGTATGAAGGAAATGAGATCAGAAATAATCCCTGAGGTACAAAAGAAAATGACAAAAATCATGAAAAGATGCTCAATACATCTGAAGAAGATAGAGATTTAAAAAAAAAAAAAAAGAGGAGAATAGGAAAATGGTGGAAACATTGAATGAACAATAAAGAACTAGAATGCATGAAACAGATTCAAACAGATATCCAGGAAATTAAGAATTCCATTGAAAGCTGGCAAAACTGCTAGAGCAAAACTGAACATAGAACTTCAGACCTCAAAGATAGCACTGCAACTAATGAATGTGAAAGAAAAGATTTCTTAAAATCAACAACGAACCAAGAAATAACAATACAATAGCTGCAAGAGGATGTGAAAATAAATAACATGAAACTAATAAGTATCAACGAAAAAGCTGGAGTTAATGCAAATGAAATAAAAGGACTGCAGAGTTCATAGCAGAAAATTTCTCAAGCATAAGGAAACAATCTCACATATAGTTATGTGAGGCATATATGACTCCAGGTAGCTATAGTCAAATCTACCCCCACACATGTAATAATCAAAATCCCAGAATATTAAAAACTATAAGAGAGAAGAAACAGGTCACCTGTAGTGCAAAGCCCATCAGAATCACAGGAGATCAAATCAAGAACTTGGAATGAGATATTTCAGGTCCTGAAAGAAAACAACTTTCAACCCAGACTCATGTACCCTGCAAAACTATCTATCAAATTTAATGGAAAGATTAGATACTTCGAGCACAAGGAACAACTGAAGAAATTCATGAACACCATACCAACCCTACAAGGAGTACAGACAGATATTTTAGAAAGAGACAGAACTGGTCACAACTTAAAAAAACACAGAAAAGAACCACCAGGCAGAGCAAGTAATTAAGCAAAGGGGAAAAGTAGGGATCTTACAGGAGGAAAACAACATGACAAAGATAAGCCAGTACATATTAGTTATACTCACAATGCAAACGGCCGCAATTCACCCATCAAAAGAAGTACGCTGAGAGAGATCAAGAAACAAAATCTAAAACTATGCTGCATACAAGAAGCGCATTTATTTTTTGCAATTTTATTTTATTTTGAACAGTAAAAACAAAAGCAAAAACCAATAGCAGAAACAAAGACAGAAAGAGGGCAACATACAGCCGTACATGTGTTATAGATTTTCAAAAAAAAAAAAAAAAGATCATTAACAATGGTTGTTGTATTGCCTATTTTTATCATCAAATCTGTTGCTCAAATTAACAGAAACAGTTAGGACAAATAATTGATTATTAATGCTTGTTCTCAATAAACCTTAATTTTTTTCTTCTCTTTTTGTTTACTTTTTTAGTTTATTTTACAGAGAGTTTCATAATTGACAAGACATAAAAATATGTAATGCTCATGAATTTGCGTGTCATCCTTTCACAGGGGCTGTACTAATCTTCTCTGTATTATTATAATTTCAGTATATGTGCTGCCAAAGCAAGCACAAGAAACACATTTATCTCAAAAGGAAATTACTAGACTAAACATCAAAGGGTGGAAAATAATACTCCATTGATAGGAACCCAGAAAAAAAAGCAGGGGTAGCTACTGTGGTTGCTGATCGTGTCAAATTCAAAACAAACCTAATTAAAAGAGATAAAGAAAGTCATTATATACCTGCTAGGGGAAAACCACAAAATGAAGAGAAAAGAAATATAAATATATATGCGCACCATGCAGGAGCACTCAACTATTTAAGACAAATTTTAACAAAAATAAAAAATATTAAATAAGCAATAGCATAATTGTACTGGCGGACTTTAACACCACACTGAAACAAAGACCCACATCAACTAAGCAAAAAAAATCAGCAAAGAAATGACAGAACTAAATGAAACTTGTGAAGAAATGGACTTAGTAGATCTTTACAAAGTCAGAATACACATTTTTCTCAGCTGCACATGTACTGGTCTCCAAAATAGACCATATACTACCACAAAGAGCATGCTTAAGTGGATGCAAAGGAACTGAAATTATACCATGCATATTAACTGACAACAGTGCAATAAAACTGGAAGTTATTGACAAAACAAATTGCAAAGCTTCCGTAAACACATAGAAACTAAATAATACCCCACTTAACAATCAATGAGCCACAGAGAAAATTAAAGAAGAAATTGAACAATATGTATTGGAACCTGTAGGATGCAAAGAAAGCTGTCTGAAGATGAAAATTCTCACATCAGAGAACAATTTCAAGTAAACAATCTCAAGTAAATATCTCAAGCTAGAAAAAAGAAGGGCAAGTCCAGCCTAAAGCCTAAAGAAGGGAAGAAATTATAAAGATCAGAGCAGAAATAAATATATTGGAGAAGAAAAAACAATACAAAGAATCAATGAAACAGAGTTGGTTTTGAAAAAACTAAATTAAATTGATAAGCCAATAGCCAGATTTATCGGAAAAGGAATGAAAAAATTCAAATTCTTGCAATAAGGAATGAAAAGGAGAAATCACTACAGACACTATAGATATTTCCAAAATCTTTATTCTCATAGGATGGAAAACACAGAAAAAATGGACAGATTCCTAGATATGCATGAATTTCCAAACCTGAGTTAAAAAGATACAAAAATTTTGAATAACCCAATATCAGAGAATGAAACTTAAAATGTAATAAAAAAAAAAAAAAAAGCCTACCAACAAAGAAAAGCCGAGGTTCTGATGGATCCACACCTGAATTCTCTAATTTTTTTTTTTTTGGCAGAACCAGAGATTGAACTCAGACCCTTATGCTTGCTAGGGAAACACTTATTCTACTGAGCCATCTCCCCGGCCCCCAAAGGGAGGACCTAATGTCAATCTGCTCAAACTCCTCAATGAAATTGATACTGGGGAAGCAGTTTTCCCAACCTCATCCCTAGAGGTAATTATTGCCCTGATAGGAAAACCAGAGAAAGAGCCAACCATAAAAAGAGAATGACAGGCCAATCTCCCTAATGAACATAGATACAAAAATCCTCAATAAAATAATAGCAGACAGTAAGAAGCAAATCATCAAAAAAATTACACATTATGAACAAGTGAAATTCATTCCAGGAATACATGGATGGTTCAATACATACAAATCCACAAATGAAATACACCACATCAAAAGAGCCAAAGGAAAAAGCACATCGAAAAAAAATTGAGGGGATGAGGAGATAGCTCAGTACAATAAACACTTGCCTGACAAGCACAGGGTCCTGAGTTCAATCCCTGGTACCACACACACACACACACACACACACACACACACACACACACACACGCAATCATTTTCTCAATAGATGCAGAAAAAGCTTTTGGAAAATCCAACACTCATTCATGATTTAAAAAAAAAAAAAAAAAAAAAAAAGCCTACAAAAAATCAGAATAGACAGTCTTTACCTCAATCTGATAAGTCATCTATGACAAGCCAACAGCCAACATCATAATAAATGGGAAAAAACTGAAAGACTTCACTTTAAAATCATGAGCAAGGGCTGGCCAAATAGCTCAGTGGATTAAAGCACCTGCAAGCAGACACAGTGGCTGGGGGTCTGATCCCTGGACCTGCCATGGCAGCTCCTCGTCCAGGGCACACTGAGATGGCAATTGAGACTGGATGTAGTGACGCATGCCATAATCCCAGCTCTTAGGAGTCTGTAAACACGTGGATCACTAGAAGTCTGATCTAGTAGTAAGACCCTGTAGACCCTTCCCTAAAAAATAATAAATAAATAAAATCAGGAACAAGGCAAGAATGTCCACTGCAACCACTCTTATTCAATATAAGAATAAGAGCAATTAGACAAGGGAAAGAAATAAAAAGAATAAAGATTGGAAAAGAAGTAGGGAAATTATCATTATTTGAAGATGACACGATACTCCACATAGAAGAACCCAAAAACTCCACCAAGAGGACTTGTAGATTTAATAATCAAATTCAGCAATGTAACAGGACACAAAATCAGCACTAAAAGTCAATAGCATTTCTTTCCAAATGAACCCTTCAAGAGAGAAATTAGGGAAACCATGCCTTTCACAATGACATCCCAAAAATGAAATACTTAAGAAGCAATCTCACAAAGGTAGTAAAAGATTCATACAATGAATATTATGGTACTCTGCAAAAGAGATGAAATAGAATTTCAGAAAATAGAAAGATATTCCTTACTCCTGGATAAGAAGCACCAACATTGTGAAAATCATGATACTCCCAAGAGTGTTTTACAGATTCCATGAAATCCCAATTAAAATACCATTAATATACTTCAGTGATATAAACCAGAAGCCTGCTGTCCCAACGGAGCAAAGAACAAGGAACAGGACCCCAGGCCTGCCATGTGAGTGAGAACTTCTGTCGCTCATTCGGAGCCCCCAGATCCAGCCCAAGCCCAGGCCCAGCTAGTATGTAGGAGAGCTTACAGCCCCCATGCACCCACCTGCGGGAACTCTGCAGACCAAAACCCAGGATGAATGCTATCTTCCCTGGTAATTCTGGCAAGCTGGGATACAAGGTCACTGCAAGCTGTGGATGGCAGTACATTCCTAAAACCGACCTCTCCCTTTACCATCACCTGAGATGTTACTGACTAGTCTTGTACAAACTTAGGGTCTGATGAATGCCAGAAGGCAAAATAGTAGTTTTCACAAAAGTTAATTATGTACATTCCTTAGTCCCCCATAAAAATGAGAAGTTTTAGTGGTTCAAGACTCATAATGAAGGGGCCAGGGAGATGACTCAGTGGAATAAGTGCTTCCCAGGCAAGTGCAGAGGCCTGAGTTCAATCCCCAGTTCCACCAAAAACAAATAAAAAAAAAAAAAGACTCACAGTGAGACAACCTCATGAATCCTCTGTAGCTATATTAATCCAGTCTTCTCATCATTTCTTTTGGCTCCAACAGAATAAACACAACAATATACCTCACAGATCTAAGAACGCATTTCTAAAACCTATCTGGATCCAGAAGCAACCCCGGGCAACAAAGGAAAGGTGGGAGGCATCACATCCCCTGACTTGAAATCATACTATAAAACTCACATATAAAAAAGATAAACTCAAGGTTTTAATAGGTAAATAAATGCAGGTAGAGACCATACTCATCAGTGAAATAAGTCACACCCGTATTTTCAAATATAATATTAACTCACTTATGTAAGAACCTGAAAGAGTAAATAAAATCTAAAAGGTAAAATAGATGCTGTGAAAGGGAAAAAATCTGTTCAAATGGTAGGACAACTGGGATGAGGAGAACAACAAAAGAAAGAAGGAAGGGAAGAAGACGCATTTATGTATATACACAGGAGAGCTTGGGTAACTGCACTGCTGATCTCTGCTGGTCTATTAAAGGGAGCAGTCAATGCTTAATTTTTTTCTTGTTCTTTTTAATTTCTGATAACTTTTTAATTCAATTTTATACACCTATATCCGATCATCTAAGTAACTAATTTTAAGGCAATTGTATCAATATAACAACCATTGTTGAATTCCTATTATTTGGTTTAGCAAAGCTCTGTATCATTTTTAGTGGGATTTTTATTTACTATTTTTTATTCTTTAAAACATAAAAAGAAAGAAAGGCATACTCTTTAGGAAATGGTGCCTAGGAAGTCCGCTGAAACTCTCTAGACCAAAACCCAGGCACACGGAGTGAGTGAGACCCTCTGCCACGCCTTCAGGATCCCTCCAAAGCCCCCCCACCACCAAGCTTGCCATGTGAGCGAGAACTTCTGCTGCGCATTCGGGACCCCCACATCCAGCCCAAGCCCAGGCCCAGCGAATATGTAGGAGAGCTTCCCTCTCCCATGAGCCTGCCTGCAGGAACTCTCCAGACCAAAACTCAGGCACCCCGCGTGAGTGAGAACCTCTGCCACACCCTCAGGACCCTTAAACCAATCCGGAGCCCATCTCCCAAGCCCACACAAGGGTCTCAACAGGTTCACTATAAAGGCCTGCAACAGGAAGGAGCTGAGCACAACAGCTAGACACAAGTCAGGCACAACTGGATAAACTCAGACTTAATAGAGCAGCACCAGAATTTCAGGAAGTGCTAAGATTATAACTGCACACCGAAGTTCTACAGCAAAGGTCACAGGTCAGAGCTATACAAAAGAACAAAGAGAAGGAGCAAAATGCAATCTCAGGCCTGGATCCCAGCAGAACAAGTGCAGAGGACACTAGCTCAGCTGAAATGTATGAATTAAACAAGAAATTGAGCAATATGAATAGCATCTGAAGTAAAGATACAACAGTATAAAAGTATAAAGGAACTCAGATCAGAATTAATCTCTGAAATAAAAAAGAAATCTCTAAATTCATAGCATTTGAAGTAAAAATTCAAATGCAGAAACATGTGGAGGAAACTCAATCTGAAAAAAATCTCTGTAGTAAAAGAATAACTGCTTCTAAATAAGACATTGATTTAAAAAACAGGGGGCAAGAGATTAAAAAAAAAAGACGGATTCCTTGAATGAGCAATATAGGAAAGAAATAGATGGCATGAGTCAAAGAGATGCAGAGGAACTTAAAATCTCAATCACAAGTTTGCAAAACCATTTGAGTGAAAGTGAAGATACAGTTTCAGATCTTGAAGACACTGGTGCAGCTAGTGAAAAGGTAAGAAAGGATCTCTTAAAAACAACTAGGTATGCTATAATAATGTCTGTAAGTATAATATCATGTATGCACCTTCTATGATACCAAAACATTATGAAAACACTTTGCAATGTATTTATCAAATCCATCTTGTCAAGGTGTCTTAAAACTGTCTCATTGATATTTGTACTTCAATAAAATAAAAAGAGGAAAATAAAACAACTAGGATGCAGAAAAAATAATTCATCACCTAAAAGATGATGCAAGAAGATGAACATCACCTGCAAAAATATAAACAATATGGGACTAATAGGCATCAATGAGAAAGAAGGAGTCAATTCAAATGATATACAAAGAATATTGGAAGAAGTAATAGCAGAAAACTTCCCAAATATGAGGAATCCGTGAGACATCCAGGTAACTGAAGCACACAGAACACCGAATAACTTCAATTACAAGCACACCAAGACATATAATAGTCAATATCCCAGAAATACAGAACAAGAATAATATACTGAAAGCTGCTAGAGAAAAGAAGCAGATCGCATTCAAAGGAAAACCCATTAGAATTATAGCTGACTTCTCTTCACAAACCATGAAGGCAAGAAGAGCATGGAGCAGAGTACTTCAAGTCCTCTATGAAAACAAATTCCAGCCCAGACTCTATACCCTGCAAAACAATCTTTCAGGTTTGATGGAGAAGTGAAATACTTCCATGACAAAGAACAGCTAAAGAATTTCATGATGACAAAGCCATCCCTACACAGGCTACTGAAAGATGTTCTAGAGAGGGACCAAAATAATCAGAACTCCTTCAATGAGAATAGAAACAACCAACTAAATAGGGCAAACAATTAAACACAGGAGAAAAAGGAGTAAACAACAGCAGGTAAATAACATGTCAAGCTTAAGTCAATATATCTGAATTATAATCATCAATATAAATGGACTCAATTCACCAATTAAGAGAAATTGACTGGCACAGTGGATTAGAAAACAAAATCCAACAATGTGCTGTATACAAGAAACACACTTAACTCATAAAGAAATTCATAGGCCAAAAGTCAAAGCATGGAAAACAATACTACACTCCCCAGCACATCAGAAAAAAGCAGAGTGTTCCACCCAAACACAGCTGATGCAGATTTTTTTTTCAGCTGTACATGGGTCATTCTCTAAATTAGACTGTATACTGGTCTATAGGTCGTGCTTAAGTATATACAAGAAAACAGAAATTATCCCATGCATATTATCTGACCACAGTGCAATGAAACTGGAACTAAATGACAAAATAAAACAGAAAAACCCACTAAATTCATGGAAATTAAACAACACCCTACTCAGCAATCAATGGGTCACAGATGAAATTAAACAAGAAATTCAACAATATCTACAATTCAATGAAAATTCGAGCACAACTTATCAGAATTTCTGGGATGCGATGAAAGCAGTTCTCAGAGAGAAATGTATAGCTATGAACTCACACATTAGGAAAACAGAATGGGAACAAATAAAAACCCTAATGCTGTACCTCCAACAGCTAGAAAAGGAAGAGCAAACCAAACCCAGAGCCCAAACAAGTGAAGAAATCATAAAAATTGGAGCAGAAATGAACTCAATTGAGACAAAGAAAACAGTTCAAAGAATTAATGAATCAAGAAGCTGGTTCTTTGAAAGATTAAATAAAATCGATAAGCCCCGCTTGGCTGCGGCCTGCATGCCTGCCCCCTGCATGCCTGCCCCCTGCATGCCACCTCCAGGATTCCCCACTCCTTGTGACCTGTCTAGGACCCTGAGGGCCACCTGCCCCTATATTAATAGGACCCAGTCCCTGGATCCCAACAGTCATAGGGCCTCTAGAACTAGGTCCAGCACCCCGCATTTCTAATCCTCTTGCATGCACCCTTCTTGCTTCCATCCCTCAAGATGGGGTATTTTCATACAGTGGAGTATTGCTCAGCTACAAAGAATGATAAACTCGAAGCCTTCATATTTAAGTGGCTGCCACTTGAATATATACTCATAAGTGAAATAAACCAGACATGTGTAAATATCATATAGTCTCCCTAGTATAAGAACTCAAAAGAAGAATCACAAATAGAAAGGTATAACACAATTAAAAGGAGAGCAAGAACATGAGGAATGGACAATGAGGAGGAAGGAGAAAAGCTGGAAATCATGACAGGGGCAAAGGAATACATTCATACACACAAGATTGGTAAGGCAAGAATCCTGAGAATCTGTAGCATGTTTTTGAAACTAGCAGTTCACTGGTAGGATTCTCACCCTGACTAACTATATATGCTGATAACTGTGAACTAAGCAGCTGCACTGAAGATAGCAATCTGTAATAGTAGGGTCATGCTTGGAATGCCTGTCATTCTGGTCTTCTGAATACGTGCTGCTTGTCGTGATGTACCAATTACTGCCACACTGCCTCCCAAGTAAATGTTTGTTTAAAAAAGGGGGGGGGAATAAATGAAAACAAGAGACTGGAAATAAAAAGTCACAGGACAGTCCTGCTACAATGCTGTATATGGTTAGAATTCTTAATTTCTGTGTAAAATTATGTAATTATTTATTCTTATTTTTTCAATTTTTTTTTTTACTTTTTAAATTTTTGTCTTCATATTCTGCAGTGACTTAAACTTTAACATATCAATACTTGATGGAAAATATCTGTTTCATGTTATGCCCAAGACATACGATGTTCAGACAGATAGTTAGGTTAAACCCAGCTGCATATGTTGTAGGGTAATAATAAGCTTCTTTTCTGGAGTGTTAACAACTTAAGTTTGCAGAGCAAAGATTAGAGAAAAAGAAAAGCTGAAAGGATAGTCAACATTTTGGCTCTAGCCTTTCAAAGTCAGTGAAGACTCAGGACATAGGAGAACCTCTATTGTAACATCCTGTCACTCAGTTGTGCCCCAAATTTACCGATCAAGGAGATTATGGGGCCACAGAGGAAAGTGATCATGATATAGAGTGTGCCTAAGGAGAGTCACACGGGCAGAAAACATACTCTCAGGCTTTCACAGAGAGCAAATTGGTCAAGCAATGGCCATGACTCATCCACATGGCTGACATGCACAAAGGATCTACAAACTGTGGTATAGGGTTTCAGGTTAAATCCTGAGGGGATTTGACTGACCTTATCAGATACAAAAGTTACATGTCTTGTTATATAGGTCTTGCTTTATCTCAGTCTTAACTATCCAGCATAAAAGTATGAAAACGAAGTATAAAATGTAAAGCCACATTAATATGTTGTGCTGTAAAAAGCTCAAGTCAACAACTTTGAACATTGCCAGTTCTGCAGAAAATCCACTATTATTATGGACTACTGGACTATATTGGGAGGTTCTGCTAAATTCAAGCATCTACAATATTTAAATGACAATGGAATGCCCATCTCTGACAAAACTAACCAAAAAAGTAGGATAGAAAAAAACCACCCTGCCCATCTTTGACAGATGTAGACAAAGGAAGGGGTATAGAAAGAAAAAATCATGATGTGTGTGTATAGACAGTACAGTTGGGATAGATAACACTGTACTTCTACATAATCCTATGAGAGGCAAGATTTGCACTAATGGCGGTTGGACAGGATATTATTTCGGCTTCTAGTACTATGGTCATCCACTAGGAAAATAATTATTGAATTTTTGATATAATTCAGGTATAAAAAATAAGATAAGTAAACAGCTACACTCTTAATTTACTGATAAGAGACATCTGCTATAATAATGTCTGTAAGTATAATATCATGTATGCACCTTGTACAATACCAAAACATTATGAAAACAGTTTGCAATGTATTAATTTACCGAATCTGTCTTGTTAAGGTGTCTTAAAACTGTCTGATTGATATTTGTACTTCAATAAAAT
>PVKA01050452.1:0-12712 GCA_004027165.1 Ctenomys sociabilis | reverse complement strand
ATTGAATCTTTGATATAATTCAGCTATATAAAAACCTGTAAATATAATATCATATATGCACCTTGTACAATACCAAAACGTTATGAAAACAGTTTGCAATGTATTATTTCATCGACTCTGTATGGTTATGGTGTTTTGAAACTGTCTGATTGACATTTGTATTTCAATAAAATAAAAATAAATGGAAAAAAAAATAAAAGTCTTCCTTACTGATTCGTTCTGGCTTACATATTTGGGTTTGAAGGGTATGAGAATGGAGAAGGGTATGGTTATGAGCTGAAACAAAAAAAGTTGAAAAACTTGGGCAAATGACATTAGCAAATTGTTTGTAGACTGACATCAGAAAATATTAAATGAAAGGGCCAGCTGAAAAACTCAGGACATTAAAGCACCTGAAACAGTCATAGGGGCCTGGGGTTCGATCCCCTGGGCCTGCTATGCTGGCCCCGACCCCAAGGTTCACTGAGATGGCAATTGAGACTGGGCGCGGTGATGTGCGCCTGTTATCCTAGCTCTTGGGAAGCTGTAAACAGGCAGATTACTGTGAGTCTGATCTAGTAGTGAGATGATCAACACCCTGTAGACCCTTTCCTGAAATACAAAAAAAAGAAAATATTAAATGAAGGAACCTCATAGATTAAGAACACCTCAGGCAGACAGTTTGCAGTGGTAGTTCTATTTATGGTTAGTTTTCTTGAACTTTATGTGAATATATTTTGATTTCCATGTTTTCCCTTGAGTAGAAAAGTATAGTATTACAGTTTTTAAAAGATACTGAAGAATTTGATATAGTTCATAGTAAGGCATGCATAGTAGCTGAAAAAAAAAAAAAAAAAACCTCTTGAGTTTGGCCCAAAATCTGACATCCTTTTGTTTTTGAAACTTAAACTGAGAATTACACTGTACTACATAAGGAAAATGGCAGAATCATGTATATAAATTTCTTCAGTCATAGCATAACTGGATGTAAATAGCTATCTTGTTGACAGTTTAAATAGCTATGAGAATATATGCATTAGAGATACATGCAGAGAAAAATGCTTAAATGAAGTCAAGGAATAAATTATAAAACACAGACATAGTAATCAAAACAATATATTTTCATAGTGATTAATAAATTGCTTTTAGGAACATTCTGACTATCGAGATAAGGCCAATGGGTTTGTTTACTTTTTCTTTTGTGTGTGTGTGTGTGTGTGTGTGTGTGTTTGGTACAGAGTCTCACTACACAGCTCAGACTCACAGTGATCCTCCTGTTTTCAGCCTCCTCAGCAGTGGTACAGGTGTGTACCACTACTCCCAGTCTTGTTGGCCTTCTCAGCATGCCCAGGGGCAGTACCAGCATGGCATGTGGTGTCTCGATCCTTTGTCCCTGTGCTTGCTTAAGTAGGCACTTAGTCTGCTGAGCTATCTTGCTAGCCCTTACTCACTTTTTCTAAACTGAGGAAACCCAGGGTCAATAATATTAGGTGACTTGTCCTACATGTTTATAGAGTTAGCAAATGGAATAATGAGAATACCATCTCATGATTTGCAGTTCCGGTTTTCATGATATATTGTGTCTGTTTTCTATTTGAAATTATGCCTTTATTCTGGGGAAGAAAACCCCAGAATAATTGGTATATTTAGAGGTGATACCTGTTTTAGGTAGAAAAATTACTCATTCTCTCTGTACTTATTCATCATACCCCTACACAGCCTAGAATACATCCTACATCTCTTTGTGGCCATTAAGTCAAATAGTACAGGTTAATTAGGCACAAGTACCTGTCAGAGATATGATGGCATATCTTGGTGATGAAGGTCCTAGATACCTACAGCCAAATAAATCAATATGTGACTGTTCTCAGCTCTTTTTTTTTATGCTCTGATGCAATTAAAACACTTTTCCTATGGATGGTTCTAATTATTTTCTCTCTAATTTATTTAGAAATTCCAAAAATGAGCTCTCTCAAAGAAAATAAAATTGAATTCAAGAAAAAAGCGAGATACAGAAGAAAGCTAACACTATGAATATCCATTGACAGAAATATGTGATTTTCCCTTCTCTCTGAACTTGAAATGAGGAAGGAGATGCACAGATGGAAGGGTGACCAAGGCCCAGAAAGTGAGGGATGACAGTGGAGCAGAGGAACACACAGTCTGTTGGGCTTCAGCATGAACAGAGTACAAGGGATTCCAACATTACAACAGGCAGAGCTATTTCCAGAAGCAAGGGCTGTCATCCTAAGGAGAATCCATGTATTCTCTTTGGGTAATTGTTAGACTGTGATGAGATATGTAATGGGTGCTATAGTGACTGAGCTCTCTGAAGGACATCAGTGGTAGGTGTTCAGAACTCCACAAGGAATGTGGTGTGAGCAGCAAGTGGTTCAGTTGACTATGAAAGTTAAAGCATCGGAAGCTGAAATAATTAGACTGTTTTGTGTGCTACAAAAATTCTTTTTGGACATCTCCAACTATAAGATTCTCCTTTCTTTTCTTTTCTTTTGCTATGTGAATAACTCAAAAGTAGTTGAGGGGATTCTTACTAGCTGCTGGAGCAGATATGACTTCAACCATAATTAGACCAAAAGAGTGGTGTGATTGTTAGATTTAAAGGCAATCTACATGCTTCGTCATTAAGTGGCCGAATGGTTTCTTCTCTTTTACTTCATCCATAAGAAATATCTTGTTATTTAATGATTTTCTTAATGTGTTTCTGGCTTGACAAGAGCACTTTGATTGTAGGCATCATGCTATTGATATCTTAAACTTTTACCCCAGCTTTATCCGTTGACCTTGTCCCTGATTTAGTCCCAGTGCTGGCTCAATTTGAGAAGCTGTTAAGCCTTAATTGATAGTTGTCAACTATCAGTTTACATATAAAGACTTAATTATATTTCAGCAATTAAGAGAAAAAAATGAGAAACTGAAACAAAATACTTGTGTTAGGGTAGATTCAAGATGTTGCTTTAATAGTCCTAGAATATAACATTGACATAATAATCTATGAGACATTGAAGGAAGTGGAAAGCAATTTTCTGACAGGAAAATTAAAAGAAAAGATAATGATTTTCCCCAGTAGGTTTTTTGTGGTGGTGGTATAAGAGGAATTAAAAAATGTTGCTACTGAAGAAAGAAGTTTCTAGGAAAGATTTGCAAATGAAATGAGGCTTAAATGAAGCCTGAAGATTGAGGCTATTAAGATAGATAAACAATATTCAGTCAACAGGTGTATCTACATGGCTTAGAAGCTAATTTCACATGGTTAATCTCAGGAAAGCCTTCCACTGATCTGGCAAATTATGATCATTCCCCCAGATAATAACAAGGATTTTAGTCCCTAACGAAATGTATGTGGAAGGAGAACCACTGGGTCCTATTTGAACTCTCATCTTTTACAACAGAAGACTTTTCTGATGGCCACTCTTGGTGGGATTTTAAAGTGCTAATTGTGCTGGTGCTGATGCAATCTCCTTTAAGTGTCCTCCTGAAGACAAAGGATGTTAACTAAGTATGATGTTACACAGAGGCAAGGGTTGGATTTGTACATTTTGTTAAGATATGACAGGTTTTCCCTCCAAATTAAGCTTTGTTTTGATTCAGAATTCCGTTACCCGAACTCAGATTTTAAATTACTCCTCATTAAAGTTCTAAGTTTTAGCTAGAATCTTTCAATTAAGATTAGAAGAGGCTTTATTTTGTGAGTTCTTTTTGCCAAAGCAAGAAATAATTTTTTTTCAGCAATCACAATATACTAAAAATTATCATTTAGGAAAGAGATAATGAAACTAGACACAGCTGTTTTGTATTTTCAGAGTGATGCAGCCCAGCAAACTTTGTGGAAGAATTTAACTTGATTCAAACGGTGCAGGAAAACATGGGTTTGGGATTGGTGACAAGGATGAGACTCCTGGAAGAGTAACAGTTCATATTTCAGTTTAACACTGCTGCTCACAAAATATTCTCCCCTGCATTGTGTTTGACCTTCCCAATAGCTGTCTCTCAAATGTTACCTTTATATAAGGCAGATACCTCACTAACTCAGAAGCACTCAGTGCAGCTCCATGCATGTCCTACACTCAGTATGATGTCTGGGGGAAAGGAGGTGGGCTTGCAGTGCTAATGAAATGAATTATAGAATCTTGAGTGCATGGTGTGGACAGATACCATTAACCTGATCTATGGATACAGGATTTAGCTCAGTTGCTCTATATGCCAAGGAATATAAAGCCTAATCATGATAAATTACTAGATATAGGAAGCTTATTCATATATATTTGAATTTATAGTATGAAGCATACAAATTTATGTGTAAGTAATAACTAAATGTTTCTAAATGTAAACTTGTGTTGAATCAATTTATGATTCAGAAAATGTGCAATTAGATGAAATAATTGATTTAAATTTTCTCAGCACTCAGCTTTGTTAAGTGATTTTCACTACATTTCAGTAGTACTCACCTAACAAGGATACAGTAAATGTATCCTTGCAATCTTAGTTGCAAGATTTTAACTACACATCAAGGTGAATCTAAAAAATCTTTCAAAAATTTACTTTCTTGTCTAAAGTATTTTTATTTGCCTATATATATGGTAGACTGCTCCCTTTTGGGCTTGGCATTTGTTACATCAGAGGCTACTTTGATCCTCTTCTTCCTTATTACAGGAAATTATAAGCTATCAAATATATTTTCATGTATTTTACATGCAAATTTGTACATACACTCATAAATAATAAGTTAGCTGCAAAATTGTATGAATTTGTGTGCATAGTACATTTCTGAAATATGTATGCCATACTTAAGGACAGCAGCCTTGCAAACAACTTTTTCTAGCTCCTTTTCCCAATTAAACCTGTAACGAATGAGAAGGCAATTCAGCAGAAACAGAAAAAGGATCATGAGGTGTAAGCTCTCCTGTTACTATTTTCACAGGCTTAGGAGAAGACTGTCCAATAGTAGCATAAATACACTTTCAGTAATTATTTGCTTATAAAAATAAGCAAAAGCAATTAAGAACTTGTAGTTCATTATAAAGCTAGTGATTCCTACTCTAAACATCACACATTAGCTACCCTGACTGTTTGCAGCTGTTTTATAAGGTTTCCCTGAGAAGTTGCTCTGAGGTTTTGAGGATGAGAATAAGCTACCCAAAACACATGATTTTAATCACTTCTCTTTCTTTTCTTTCTTTCTTTCTTTCTTTCTTTCTTTCTTTCTTTCTTTCTTTCTTTCTTTCTTTCTCTCTGTCTCTCTCTCTCTGTCTCTCTCTCTCTGTCTCTCTCTGTCTCTCTTTCTCTTCCTTCCTTCCTTCCTATCTTTTTTTTTTTTTTTTTTGTATTTTTTTAAGGAAGGGTCTACGGGGTGTGTTCAGAGCTCCCTGCTAGATCTGACTCATAGTGATCTGCCTGTTTTCAGTCTCCCAAAAGCTGGGATTACAGGTGTGTACCACCAGGCCCAGTCTCAATTGCCATCTTGGCATGCCCCGGGGGTGGGACTGGCATAGCAGGCCCAGAGATCGAACCCCTGACCCGACTCCTGCTTGCAGGCACTTTAATCTGCTGAGCTATTTGGCCGGCCTGCTTATTTCCTTTTTGATCAATATATTTCAGTGGATTAAAGTGCCTACAATATATTTTTGATCAATATATTTCATGCAATTAATTGACTAATGGTTTAGCATATAATGAGAAAGCTGGCTGGTAAATAAGTAACTCTAGTGTCAAGTTAGTAAAATAAAGCTAATTTCTGTAAGATTCCTCATGGTTTTGTTACGTAAGCATTAATT
Organism: Ctenomys sociabilis; assembly: GCA_004027165.1. Lineage (NCBI taxonomy): Eukaryota > Metazoa > Chordata > Mammalia > Rodentia > Ctenomyidae > Ctenomys > Ctenomys sociabilis. Next base: position 6,941 of record PVKA01050452.1, on the reverse strand, counting down.
GAGAATTTTTTTATAAGAAGGGCATGTAGTTCATAGTGCTGGCTATGGCACTGTCTTTTGTACCCCTATGGTGTATCTTCTTCATTTGGTCTAGGGCTCTTTAGACTAATATAATAATTTTATTGTGGGACTTTTTTGAAACTTGACCTTGAAGCTGTGTTATTTGCCTCTTCTGAAAATCTAGACTGTATTATGTGGATCATAGATGTAGCACCTCAACACAACTTATAGGTCTTTTGGGTTCTCTCAATTGAGGTTTATTTTTATTGTGATCATCTTTAGGGTGAAGATTTTCTTCTACTATCTTGAGTACACCATGGTCTCTAAGTATCTCAAAACAGTGATACTTACAGACCAAAAGATTCTCTTCATGTTTGCATTGATTGATTGGAATTCTTAGGGTAGGAGTTAGTCTGTGAAGGGCCTTGCATGTCACATGCAAATATGAATTGTGTCCTAGGTGACAGTCATCGTAAGGATAAGGTTTTAAATTCCAGAATGTTACTGAATCGTGTCCCAGTTTCAGCTTTACCATTTACTTATTTTCAAACATTAGATAAAAGATCATACTGATAAATCTCTTAAAATAGTATCAGATTTTTCTAAGTATCCAATAAATGTTGAATGCTTCCATAGGTAACCATGATGGAGTATGGATTTTAAAAGAAGGATCATATGATTAGCCTTCATTTTTGCTTATCTAAATTGATTTTTAGAAGAATGACTATGGTGGCTAGATATAGGATGAAAACAGTAGCTGTATTATCTAAAATTTATAAATGTCTGCTGGTGTTAGAGAGTGTGCTGAGCACTGTACTTTTGTAGTCTCATTTAATTTTCACACATTACAATAAGAGAAGTCTTATATTCTTTCATTTTACAGAAAATTGAGATTGAAATGAGAAAAGAGGTGAAATGATCACACCTTGGTTAGTGACTGAAATAGATTTAAAGGTCCTTTTTATTTCAGAATTTTCATGTAATTACTCTAATATTTAAATAATTTGATATTCTTTTCTTTTTTTCTGTTTTTAGGACAGGGCCTATGGGGTCTCACTACATAGATTGGACTCATAGTGATATTCTCCTGTTTTCAGGTTCCCAAGCACTGGGATTACAGGCGTGCCCCACACCTAGTCTCAGTCTCCATCTCAGTGCACCCCAGAGGCAGGGCTGGCACGGCATGCTGGTGATCAAACACTGGCCACTGTGCTCTGCCTAAGCTGGCACTTTAGTCTGCTGAGCTATCAGGCCAGCCCTACTTGATATTCTTGAACCTCATTTTTTCTCATATATACCATAGGAAGGAAGAACTATTTCCTTATATTTTCTAGGGAGAGAATAATGCATAACATATATGAAGAAATGTAATATATAATGTCTAATCCATAGCAATTATAGTAATAATGGTAATCATTATTACCATTGTTAACCTTAGGCTTTTAGATATCTAATTGTAAACCGAAACACTAATTTGAAATTTACTTTGGAGCAGAAGCAAGTGAGCACCACTGCAAAATTGCTAATATGTTGCCAAGCAATTAGCTAGCCTCTACTGTCATACAGAAAAAAAACAATCTTTTATAGAGTCTGATTTTCATATGACTGCTTGCCTATCCTTTCTGAAGACTCAAATTAGACATATAACTATTTAATTTTAATTATTCTTTATTCTTCTTTTAGTATTTTTAATTAGGACATGTTTGCAGTGCATAATTATTACTGGTCTACACTACAGTTGATGATATAAAAAGTTATGCTGAGGCATATATCGGCTTTCTAGAGGGGAATTAATTTCTGATTATTTGTTTTTCTTTATTCACTCATGTACTACAGATGTTCAAGGCTCCTCGTCATAACTTATTCATTTGTCTGCAGAATCTTTTCTTGGCTCATAATAGGTACTCAGTACATAACCTTTATGGGAAGAAATAATGAATGAAAAGCAAAACAGTTTTAACAAGCATCATCTTTTAGGGCCACCTTTCAAGGCTGGGATCCTGTCTAACTTACAAGTAGCATTATGGTCACTAAATTTCCCAAAACTTCATCATTTTCAACCACTAAATTTAGAAATGCCATATATTTGCTGAGAAACAGTTCCTTAACTGATTGTAATTAACATTTCATGTACTGATCTCATGAAATAGTAACAACAAATATTTCTAATAATATAAAAATATTATAAAAATTATAATAAAAATAATTCTTTACCACCCTCCTTTTTTGCTAGCACCGGTAAGGTTTGACTGCTTTATAAGTTTTTCTTGAGTGAAGAAGCCCCTTTTCACGAGTGACTGGGAGGTACAGAGCGTGAGCACATCAGACTGCAGGTGACAAGGAGTCCTATGCTGTGGCTGCTGGCTTTAGGGCAATCATCTGCACATTTATGGAGTCCTGTCCATTCTATAATTCCATGATAAGGAACTGAGGTATGTGAGATGGAGAAGGAGAGTTGGCTTTCTGGGAGTAGGTGTACAGCTAAAGCCACAGAGCCAGGTCTTGTCTTTGCAGAATAAATGTAAGGCCAGAGGAGGGGAGCAGCTGGGGAAGCCGTGGGGTGGATTACAAGGGTGGCACCAGCAGCCACCTCCTGTACACAGTGCTCTTTACCCCAGCTCTTTGGTTCTGCAGTGAGAAGATTACAATTCGCTACTACAGTCTTCACTTAAACACTTTTTATGTAAGTCACCTCCTTGACATATTGTCTCTTAATATTCATTTTGACCTTATTACTCCCAGATAAATGTTGTTACGTGGGTTTATTTTTGTGGGCACACAAGTTGGAGTGTATAACAGATGGAAAGGTCTGGCGAATGTTGCTCCTTGTGTTTTGTACATCTTTAGAACTTCTCTGTGTCCTGAGGGAAAGCTTTATCAGATCAGGGAAAGACTCAATGCAACTACCTCCAAGAGATTTTTAGTGCTAAAGAAATGAGAAGGAAAATAAATTAGAGAGGATCATTTGTTCCTAATTAACTCTGCCTATTTGTGGGACTAGTCATTACTTCCACAAAATGTCTTTTCTCTCTTCCCCCACAGGACCCATCATTGTCCTAAGTCTTGACATTACCTTATCTATAGTTCAATGGAATTTTGCTGCTGCAGAAAAACTTGGGCTGTTCCTGGAGATCTGAGCTAGTGATCTGACCCAGCTTGGTCTCTTTGTTTTAGTGTCTGATTTCACCACCTGAGCTGCCCTCTGTGTCCTGTGAGAAGCCCTGTTATTCTGAGCATTCTGAGCATTGATTGAACATCCCTGTGAACACTGGCTGGCATGACTGAGAGGCCATGCTCCCCACAGACAGATCTGCAATGTCTCCATGAAAGGATTATTCGAAATCACCAGTTTATAGACTCACTAACTCAAATGAGATGGGGCACGTTCAGGGTCCTATGGCCATAGCCAGACTCATGAAATTCCCAGAACAGATTTCTAGCATCTGTCCCTCATCATTTGCCTGTCCTGTTTGATAGGCAGCCATGTGGGTTGGGCTTTTAGATTTCAAATTATAAGCTACCTGGGACATATCCCTTGGACCCTCATTTAGTATAGTCACTTTTGCCTTTTCCACCTTGGCATGGTAAGGCACACCCAGTTCCTTCACAAGGATGGAAATTAGGCCAGTTTATAGCATAAGTGAAAAGAAACTAGAAGCTCCAGCAGTGAGCGATTGAGTTGCTCCAATAGCATCTTCAAGTGAGGTCCACTGTCCAGGAATACTGAGCTCCAAAGACAACTGTACAGAGAGATGGTGAGCAGAAGGCTAACAGTAAGCACTACACTGTGTGCAATCCTCTCACTGCCTCGTCTCTGGGAGCCACGTCCAGTACCACTGCTACTCTGTGCCTGGCCTGTGCACTGCCTAATTCTTGGAAGATTTCAGACTACCATGTGAATGGGCACCAGCAGTTCTATAATGCTTGGAAGCAGTGATTCATTATTTTAAAAAGAAGAAGGAACCCACCACTGAGGAAGCAAATAACGTTGGGGATGAAATTTTAACAGAGTTCAACAACATCATCTTCTTGTATGCAGCTGGGTCTCAAGCTGTACTATCAGCACATGCAGACACATGTGGACACACGCCAATTCCTGGCCCTCTCCCTTTCTCTCATCCAGCCTAATGTGCAACAGTTTTCCTCTACAGCCCAGAACACAGATAGAATGGGAAGCAGCACAACAAAGTAGAAGTGAAGAGTTAGTTCATAGCATGTGATTGCACAACGTAAAGCTTCTCTAGCACTCTGCAGCTGCCTAATGACAATCCTGATTGCCTTTCTCTCCGGAGCCCTTTTGTTGAAACTAAGTCCCATGCAGAGAAGCACGTTCATTTCATGCAACACAGCTCTGAGAATGCTTACAGTTCTAAGTGCTCCAGTTTACTGAGAACAACTCAGTTAGAAGTGCCTGGTACAAAAGGACATGCAGAGCGCAGCGACAGGGAGTATTGGTCAACAACACAGGGGAGTCAAGGAGCTGCAAAGGTGCAGTAGCAAGAGGAGGATGAGCTTTCCTGATTTCAGTTCCAGAAAAGTCTCTTGCTCTATAGTCCACTGGTTTGGCACGGTGTTTGCGCTTGGCTGTGAACTGTTGTTGCATTCAAAGCAAATCAGATTAATTTCCAAGCTTGTCTGCCATTGGGGTTTAGAGTGTTTCTTCGGTTATCTTTCACCTCAAAACCAGTTCTAAGCTTTTGCATTTCTTTTTATTAAATGACTACATAGCCCTGAAATGTAAATTTCCTCCAGTCTCTTTCACTTTGCAAACTCCAAAACCATTAGACCAAAAAGTGAAAACTCAAGAGGGATTGACTAAGGCTTCAGACATGCAAAGCGCACAACCCTGAGAGCCAGCAGCATTGGGACAGGAGGCTCCGTTTACTTCCCATGAGGGTGGCATGGCTTTTGCGAATCAAACGCACACAGAAAAACAGTTGTGGCCCAGATTAGAGACAAAGTACAGGACTCACAGCGGAGCAAGGACCCAATGCAGGGAGCCACCTGTTCCTCCAGCTTGCATACACAGAAGTCACACCACCTCAAGCCACTCACAGTTTGCTTACCTGCTCATTGTTGCTCTCCCACCATTTCCCATACTCCCTTTGGGGGTGAAACACTCTATTTCCGACTTGTGCTGGGCCAGTCTCCTGTCTTTGTACCTGGTGAGCATGAAGGACAGGAGCAAACAGAAAGGCGTGATTGTGTGCTTCAGCTGCCAGGCTGAGGAGCCATGACCTCAGAGAGGGTCACTTACTGCCAAGAGAGGCACTCTCCCCTCGATGCACTGGCTGACCTGTGACACTGATTTGATCTTTGTGATGCCATATGGAAAAAATTGAGCATAACTTTAATAATTTTGAATACAACCACATGTAGTCCTTTCCTTTTTCATTCCTATTGTCTTTTAATTCATCATGTCTCATAGTCAATTCTAACATGATACAAGTACTAGCATTTGGAAAAGCATGGATATTAATCTCTAATTACCACCGATGTAGTCCTTAGCCATGTATCAGACACCATGCTAGAACTTTCCTTAAATTTAATACTGTCAACAGACCTGTAGTAGAGGCTTTGCTATTATTATTTCCATATTACCAATGAAATAAAGGTTAAATAAATTGATCTAAGGCAAACAAACACGATTGTGCTGGTCTTTGAAAATAAGCCCAAAGTTAATAATCTATATTTCCATCATTACGATGTCTGCCTTTCATTATGTGTTTCACTTTGCAAACTCCAAAACCATTAGAGCAAAAAGTTTTCAGTAATGAACTGACTATTAAGTAAGTCTTTGGGTTTTTAAAAGCTCAATTTTATCACAATCAAACTTTACTGAGTGTTATTATGTCTGATTATTATATTAGACACTTGCAATACCAAAAGAGAAAAGATACATTACTTGAATATGAGAGATTCCTGTACCTATTAAAGTTAACTGTTAATACTGGTTTGCTTATGTTTTGGAATGTAATCCAATAGCCTTGTGTTAGGATAATCAGTTTGCCTCTCCCAGAGATTATCAAGTGTTTAATCTAAAATAAATAGGCCAGTCACAGTGGCACATGTCTATAATCCCATAACTAGGAGAGGCTGAGGCAGAAAAATCATAAGTTTGGGTCTTGCCCAATGAACTTAGTGATGCCCTATCTCAAAACAGAAAATGTAAAAGGGCTGGATATGTACCTCAGTGTGAAGGTGTTAGGGTCAAGGTTCAGTACTGCCAAAGAAAGGAAAAGAAAGGCAAAGAAGATGAAGAAAGAAGGAACGAAGGAGTGAAGAAAGGAAGACAAGTAGGTTGAGTGATCCCTCATGTCATTCTCCAACAGGAGGAATTTGTTTTAGATTATACACTTCTGCAGAATAATCTCTTAGTGGTCAACTGAAGTCTGTTGAGTAGCGAGAAAACCACTATTCTTCTCCTTTGCTAAATTAAGAAGTTGAGACTGACCTCATCAAAGTCCGAGTAGAGAAACAACTCTTCATATAGTTTTCAGGGACTCATGACTGAGGTTTGATTACCATTGTCCCCATAATCTGGAGCCTGATATGATTCAAATTCATCTATGTTCCTGGCATTCAATGGCCAATGATGAAATGAGTCATTGTCATAAAACTTAGACAAAGCACTCGGGAGGCTGGGGCAGGAGGATTGTTGTGAGTTCGAGACCAGCCTGAGCTACAAAGTGAACTTAAGGCCAGCCTGAACTGCATAGTAAGACCCTGTCTCAAAGAGACCAAAAAAAAAAAAAAACTTTATGTTCATGATATTTCAAAAGGAAAATAAAGCACAAAGTAACAAAATTAAAATAATTGTATGTCCTGATGTAGAAGGCTTATTTTTTTCCCTTTTCTAAAATATTAAGAATAGTATTGTTGCCTTGCAAGCTTAAGGTACTGAATTTGATTCCCAGTACCAAAAAAGAGTAGTATTTGCA
>PVKA01050451.1:0-12712 GCA_004027165.1 Ctenomys sociabilis | reverse complement strand
AATATCTTGTCCAACCACTATTAGTGCAAATCTTGCTTCTCATAGAATTATGCAGAAGCACGGCATATTTACCCTAACTGTACTGTTTATACACACACATCATGATTCTTCTTTTGTATCCCCCATTTTTTTTTGTTTAGACCTGTCAAAGATGAGCATTTCATTGGCATTAAACCAATTTAGGTGACACAGTTCCACACAGTGCAGCATTCTACAATAATAGTGAGTTACCTGAAGAAGTTGTTGACCTTCGCCATTTATAGCTCAACTTATTATTGTGGCCCCACGTTATATACCTCATTTTTATATTTTTCTGCTTGATAGTTAAGACCGAGATAGATCAAGATCTATATACCAAAAGATGTAGCTTTTGTTTCTCATGAGGTCAGTGAAGTCCCCCCAGGGTTTCACTGTACCTTACTCTGTAGATCCTTCGTCTATGTCATCCATGCGGATGAGTCACGACCAATGCTTGATCAGTTTGCTCTCTATGAGAGCCTGAGAGAAAGTTTTCTCTCCATGTGACTCTCCCCAGGCACACTATAGGTCAATGATCTCCTTGCTCTGTGGCTCCATAATCTCCTTGTTCAGAAAATTTGGGACACAACTGCATTTCATGATGTTACAGTACAGGTTCACCTATGTCCTGAGTCTTCGCTGACCTTGAAAGGTAAGGGCCAAAATGCTGGCTGACCTTGCAGCTCTTCTATTTCTCCAATTTTGATCTGTGCATTTAGGTTGTTAACCATCCAGAACAGAAACTGATTAGTACCCTGCAACATATGCCATTAAGTTTGCCCTATCTGACTCAATTGTCTTTAGTTGTTGTACATTTCTATTTGTATTTCTTCTTTTGTTTTCTTATACTAGGGAGACTATATGATATTTGCACATGTGTGTCTGGTTTATTTCACTCACAAGTATATGTTCAAGTGGCATCCACTTCAATATAAATGCTTTAAGTTTATCACTCTTTATAGCTGAATAATACTTCATTATATAGAAATACCACATCTTTTTCAACCATTCCTTATGTGACAGACATCTTGGTTGTTTCCAAGATTTTGCTATCACACATTGTGCTGCTATAAACATAGGTACACTAAGATATAATGTTTTCATTTCCTCTGGGAAAATTCCCAATAGGGGGATAGCCGGCTTGAATGAGATTTCTAGTCCTACTCTTTTGAGGAGTCTCCACACTGATCTCCACAATGGTTGTACCAGTCTACATTCCCACCAGCAGTGGAGAAGTATTCCCTTTTCCCCACAACGTCTCCAACATTTATTGTTGGTTGATTTCCTTATGATAGCCATTCTTCCTGGAGTGAGATGGTATCTCAGTGTTGTTTTCATTTGCATTTCAAGGATGGCTAGCAATGTGGAACATTTTTTCACATATTTATTTGCTTCTTTAATTTCGTCCTCTGACAAATGTGTATTCATCTCAGATGCCCATTTCTGAATTGGGTCTTTAAATTTGAGGGCCCTGTTATGTCTTAGTTCTTTATATATTCTAGACAGCAGACCTTTGTTTGATTGCTTATTAGTTAGGATTTTTCAAAATTTGTGGGTTGTCTTTTCACTTTGTTGACAATTTCTTTTGACATGCAGAAGCTCCTCAAGAAGAGTTGATCCTAGTTGTTGATTCTTTCAAGGGTTTCGCACGCAAATATATGTTTGTTCATAGGAAAATTCTTATCTAACCATCAACACATAATTCTGCAGCAGCTATGGAAGTAATGAGTCCTGTAAGATAATGTCAATACAGGACAAAAAATTTACTGGGACAATGAAGAGATGAGATCTAACTATAATTTACTCTTCTACCTTTTTCTCTTCCATACTTCAAGAATAGTTGGACTATAATCATAGCAGTTCATGTCACTGAAACCAAGAATATGACACTTCTTAGACCTCATTAGATTGGGTCATTAAGCTGTAGCCAAAGCATCACTGGTAAATGTAACACAAAGCAATTTAGAATCCACCATTCAAGGCATTGGAATTGTCATTCTCTTTCCCTCCTGCGACAATCTTGAAAAAACTCTTTGACTGTAATATTGGGGTCCATACTGGAGATGGACTTTTGGGAAGTGATTGGATAATAAAGTCTTTGACTATGTAAATCAATTAATACACTGCTAGCATTATTGGGAGGTAGAGAAACAGGTGCAACTGAATTTGAGGAAGTGATCATGGAGCATTACCTTTGGGACTACCAGGCCCCTTCCTTTCCAATTTTTTCACCTTCTCTGCTTCCTGGATGCCATAAACTAATAAGCAGCTTCCCACTACCATACCATTTTACTATGATGTTTCTGCTTCTCCATAGACCTTAAATCAATGGAGCTTTCAGAACATGGACTGAAATCACAAAAGCCATGAACCAAAATAAATCTTTGGATTTTTTAATCTCAAGTGACTAAAATAGAGCACTATGTTTACATCTGGTTGATTCCCCAGAGCCTCAGGTGCTCACAGCAAGTCTTCTGCAAGATAACTGAATCACGAGGACTGAAGCTAAACATGAGGCTAGGAAGTGAGGCCTGGCTGGAAAAGGCAGGTCACTGGGAGCATAGTCTCCTTTCTTGGCTTCTCTCTTCACTCTGCTTCCTAGTCACCATGTGGTGAGCAGCTTTACCTTCACTGAGCCCCTCTGCCATACTTTCCTACATTTCAGTCAGCCACCTATGTACTAAAGTGAGCCAAAACAATCTCCTTCAAGCTGTAGGTGTTGCATACTGAGTTTCAGCAATGCAAAGTGACTAAGACACACACTGATGATGGCATTACAAGATAGAGGGAACCATGACTATTTCTACGGTCTAAATACGCCATGAGAATAAACAAGCTACTGCTGCACAATTTGTTAGTAATCATTTGATGAAACATCTTTAAATGAGACCATAACTATAAATGGTTAACATAATATATAAACATTTAAAGATGGATATGGGGTTTTAAGACAAGATCAAAATAACATGCATATAATAAAAGAAATTAAGATGCTGAAATCCTAAACTCAGACATTCTTATCAGTGAAGAATCAGAAAGAAATTTTGACAGCACATTTTTGTACATGTATTTCCTAAACTGCAGCTCACTTACCCAAATGAATTAGAATAATCTTGCCCACTGTGCCAGCTCATGCCACTGAATAAAATGTTCTTCTTTGGGATATCATAAGCTACCACACACAGTTTCTGTAGCTACCATGCTGGCAGTTAGCTGTCTGACATAAATTAAGAAAATTGCTTCAATTTACATTAAGTTGTAAGATAATAAAAATATTAAAATGCTGATTAGCTTTAAGACCTACTCTTTAAAAAAAGGTCTCTCATAATTTAGGAAAAATTCACTAAAAATAACGTGTTTAAATTTTGTTTAGATTTTATGCATATGGTTCAGACAGTGTGATACAGCATTTCAACACCGATATGTAAGTACCCGTAAGAAATCACAATTCAAATTCTATCCAAGGAATAAAGCAAATTGTTTTCCAATAATGCAATGAATAACTGTTTCTTTTTGCCTGTGTCTTAATGTAAAATTACAAGATCTTACTTCACACTTGGTATTTCCTAAAATCCAAATGTTGTTTAAACTTAGTAAATAATAGACTACATAGAAAAACAGAAATATGTCACAAATTCTGCTTTTCTAGATATATGTTTCTTAGGGTAAGAGCAAAATAAAGAAAAACACAAATATGAATCAAAACAAAGTAATAGTAGCAACATTAATATCAAAGTAAAACAAAGAATATTACCAAACCTAAAAAAAAAAGGGTCTGACTCAATAATCACACATAAGAAATTATAACTAGTAAACATTTAACAGTGAAGCATCAAATATTTTGGGTAAAAACTGATGAGAAGAGAAATAGACAAGTCATAACTATAGTTGGAAACTTCACTAAATCTCTCAATAAGCAGAAAAAAAAAAGCTTCAGAAAATCAGTTAGGTTATATAAGATTGAATAGTACCAATAACAAACTCCAAAACTTAATAGGCTGTTAGGAATGTACAACTCAACCTTTGGGCTTCAGTATTTCTCTTCTCATTGTTTACTTTTAACAAGAATCCTGACAGCTATTTTATAGAGCATTCCAATCCTGGCAATCACCCTGGACTGCCATCATTAAGAATCCTAACCACTGGATTTAACTAGAATTTCTATTCCCTTGACTTCACCCACTTAACTCAATCTCACTCCTTAGAAGTAAAGAACTATTGCCCTTGCTCTGTTAAGAACTGAGCATGGCTCTATGGTGATGTTTCTTTTATCCTATTGCAATAGTTTTTGCATAAAAATCTGTTCCTACTACCTTGACTATTGCACAGTTGGCTTTATTTAATATCAACCAACTTGACCTAACACATTTATGGAAAATTCCACTCAACAATGGAAGAACACATAATCTCTTTAAATGCACACTTATCAAAATAAACCCTATTTTTCACCATCAAACAGAACTCAATGCATACATAGGAGCTAAAATCATAAAAAGTATGTCATCTTACTATAACAGAAATAAACTCCTGATTACCTAGAGATCCAGAAAATCCATGGGCAACTATAAATTACCAGTAGTTTAAACATAAAGTCAAAAAGGAAGTCTTAAAATATTTAAACAAAATAAAAACAAAAACAATACATCAAAATTTATGCGATTCAGCTCTTTGAGGAAAATCTATAGTAGTAGATGTATATACTGAAAAAGGAGAAAACCTCTCATCAATATTTTAGCATCCAGGGCAGGGGATTTGGTAGAACACTTGCCTAGCAAGCTAAGCCCTAGGTTCAGTCATGGGCACCAAAAACAAAATTAAAAAAAAATTCCTAACCTAAATACATGAAACAAAATTAACCTTTCCCAATATTTTAGTATCTACCTTAAAAAAATTTTAAAAAGCAAATCACATAAAAGGATTAAAAAATAAATCAGTGAAACTAAAGATGTAAAATCAACATGAAAAACTAATAAAACCAAAAGCTGGTTTAAAGGATCCTTGAAATTAAACTTCTTGAGAAATTACAAATAAAGAGGACAAGAGGCCAAGGAGAAAGCTCAGTGGCATAAGTGTCTGCCTGGCAAGAACAAAGGTCCTGAGTTCAATCTCCAGTACTAAATAAATATATTTTTAAAAATACAACAAAATTGAGAGGGAAAAAGAACACCAAATGAGGCTGCTGAAGAGGATTTGTTCCAAGACCCTCAGTGGAACCAGAAACCATAGAAGTACCAAGCTTCATATGTGTATATGTGTGTGTGTGTGTGTATAACTTATATAAACTTTAATTGAAAAACGAAGTACATTCAATCCAAGGTAAAAAATAAAAAAAGCATAGTAAGAAGTTAATGACAAAATAACAGAAAAATTAAAATACAGTATAAGTTATTGAAAATTTACATTATTGATTTCTGAACTTTTACACATTTTCTAACATCAATCAAACAAAAAGAACCCTACAACTATAGATACAGGGGCAATGGGAAGCTAAGTGTATTATAAACAACTTCAAAATTATTTATCAGTGCTAACTCAGTAAGAGACAGAAAAATCAGAATATTTTTTCTTATCTATTAACAAGCTGATTTCATACTTTAAAAACCTAAAGAAGAAAAATTCAAACCCAGAGATTCTAAAAGCTTTAAATCACCTCTATTTTCTGGAAAATTCCTTCCTTAGAAGGTTATCTCAAATCTGGCAGATTTCTCTCCAGGCCAGTCACAGAACCACCCTCCTCATAGAGTATTATTTCACTGTATTTTTGAGCTGTGTTTGCCATTTCCTATAAACTAAGCCTTATTTCACTTCTTTATTGTGCCAGAGCATAACTTTTTTTTTTGAGAGTTTCTACTATAAAACATCTTTGCTCTGCCTTTAATGAGTATTGAATATATATGGGCTTGGAAACTACAAAGTCTTGTGCTTGAAAACTGAAACCAATACAAAATTGACTTACCAGCTAACACACTAAAGGATTTTTCTTGGGCCTAGTGACTCCTAGCAAGTTTGAGCCCAACTCTAGCAACACAAGTTTTCTAGACCCTATCTCAAGAAGAAAAAAAAATTCAAATAGCTCACGTAGATATAGAAAAAGGCCTGATCCCAAGAAATGACAGAAGAAAAAAAGAGCCCTGTGAGATTTGGTGTCCAGATGCTGGAACACAGTAAGATGAGGAAGAGGAGGGATGTGGGTCCCAGGGATTCTGCAAAGATCTAAAGCAAGAAGGAAGCCCATGGAGAGTTCATAACAAAGAAGTAGCAAGAGGCACTTACAGGTACCCATCACCAAAAAAAGAAGCATCTCCCTTTACCCCTACTTTGGACTCACTGTGTGAGAGTGGGGAGTCAGAAGGAGGTCAATGAGCCAAGTTCAAACATCCAAGAAGTTCAGTTGAGCCTGGCAGGGGCAGGAGGCACACAGCCTATTGCAGACTAAACAAATCACATTCTAGACTTGCTATCAGAAATCAGCCTGAACTTTAGCATAACTAAAGGTGCAGGCTTGCTGAGATTATGCACTGCCATGCTACAAATCCATGGCTTGCTTAGTGGGATTAAACACCACAATAAAGACTCTGCCTGCACACTTTGTGTACCAGGGACAATATAGACATGCCTAGATTTTTTTTTTTTCTATTTTTCTTCCTTTTTTTCTTGTTTGTTGGTTTATTTCTTTTTCTTTCTTTCTTTTTTTTGAATGTTCTTGCTTTTATCAGTATAAATGCTGGTTGTAGTATTTTGTTGTTGGGTTCTTATTTTTATTTTTCCTTCTCTCGTTCCCTCCCATCTTTTCCAAAGTTTCCCAAAGTTTGTGTAATCTTCCTGTCAGAGATGTGGCCCACCCTCTCACCTTTGCAGAAAACAGACCCTAGGTAGGTACAGGGATGTGGTAAGCCCTCCTGCACTCCATCACAGCAGACCTGGTGAGCCCTACCCTGCCACCCACCATCACAAGAGTCTTGCAGAGCTTCTCATCATCATCATCACAGCCTTTCTCAGCAGCAGTTCATCCATCTCTCACCATGGTGGAACCACGCTGAGTCCTGGAACTTTGGTGACCCTACTCCACACCCTACCTATTTCAGAAGCCTTGTTGACCACTCCCCTATCAAGGCTGCTGAACACTGGGTGAACACTGAAAAATATCAAAAATGTGAAAACAAAGGAGCAAAATGCAATCAGCCCTCCAGTTTACCCATAACAAGTCAAGAAGATAAGGACATAGAAAAACTTAGAAGTCATACATCTGAAATGTCTGAAATGACAGCAACTAAAGTAAACAAACAACTCCATCAAGCTATAGAAGAAAATATAATCAGAAATAATCTCTCAGGTAACAAAAGAAATAACAATCACAAAAGATTGCTCAGCACATCCAAAAAAGATAGACAGAAAAGCAAAGGAAAACAGAAAAATGATGAAAACATTGAATAAACAATATGGGAAAGAATTAGACTCTATGAAACAGATTTAAACAGATATCCAGAAAATTAAGAATTCCATTGAAAACTGGTAAAACCACTTGAATGAAACTGAAAATAGACTTTCAGCTAGTAAATATGGAAATACTTAGAAATATTTCCTTTCCAATAGAAAGGAAAGATCTTTAAAAATAACAATTCAGCAGATACAAGATGTTGCAAAGAAAAGCAATGGAAAACAAACAGGTATTAATGAAATAGCAGGACTCAACACATAAAAGACTATACTAGCACAAAATTTCCTAAACATGCGAAAATAATTTGACACATAGTTAAGTGACGTATATTGAATTCCAATTAAAAATAATCAAGCTAAATCCACACCTACACACACAATAATGAAGACCCCAAAAATTTAGCAAAAAAAGAAAATATTAAAAGCTGTTATAGAAAAGAAACAGATTACCTTTAATGGAGAGCCCATCAGAATCACCAAATTTCTCAACATATACCATCAAGTCAAGAAGAGGTTGGAGTGAAATATTTCAGGTGCTGAAAGAAAACAACTTTCAACCCAAATTGAAATGGTGCTGGAAAAACTGGCTTTCCACACATCAAAGACTAAAACGGGACACATGTCTATCACCATACACTAAACTGAGGTAAAAATTCATCAAAGATTTAAATATTAAAACAGAAACACAGCTGGAGATATAGCTCAGCTGTATAAGCAGTAGCCTGACAAGCACAACATCCTGTATTCAGTCCCTAGTACCACATGGCCTACAAGCCCTGAAACTCTGGACACACCATACCAGTCCTGAACCAGGTACACACTAGTGCACTGGGGAGGCTGAGTCAGGAAGGTTACTACCAGTCCCAACACCAAAGTGAAACCCTGTATCAAAAATAAACAAAAACAAAACAAAAAACAGGAACATTACATCTACTGGAGGAAAAAGTAGATAGAAATCTTGAACACATATTACTAGCTAGGGAGTCCATGAACAAAAAACAAACTGTATGAGAAATACTTCAAAAATTAACAATTGGAATCTCATCTTTTTAAAAAGTTTCTGTACATGAAAAAAAATCAACAGAATAAAAAGAAAACCCACAAATTGGAGAAAAAATTATTTGACTGTCCCTCAAACAAAGGACTTCTATCTAGAACATACAAAAAATTAAGGGATCATTCTAAGTGCCGGCCTGGAAAGTACAAGGACGCATGTTTGATCCCTGATACTGCATACCATGTGAGCTCCAATACCCTAGGCATACCATACCAACCACTGAAATCAGGTGTAATGGCACATGCCTGTAATCCCAGTGCTGGGGAGGTTGAGACAGGAGGATCACTACAAGTCTAAGATACACAGTAAGATGCTGCACCAATTAAATAAATACAAGTTTTTTTTTTAATTTAAAAAGAATTTTTACAAAAGAGACCCCCAAAATTCAAAGACCCAACCCAAAAATGAGCATCTAAGATGAAGGCACACTTTCCAGGAGAAGAAATACAATTGGCAAATTAATACATGAAAAATGTTCAACATCATTGGTCATTCAAGAAATGCAAAATTAAAAGAACTCTGAGAATCCATCTCACCCCAGAAAGAATGGCTGTCATCATCAAGTCAAACAATTAAATGGTAGATGGCCTGTGGAGACAAAGGAACTCTTCTCCTCTGTTGGTGAAAGTGGAGACTGGTACTATCACTATGGAAATCACTGTGTAAATGCATCAAAAAAAAAATCTGTAAGTCTTCCGGCCGCTGATCCACCTGAGACAAGTCTGGTGAGTGTGGGGGAGAGCTTCGGTGCTCCACGGTGCTCCCTGGGCTAGGGGCACAACGGAAGGAAACCACAGGCTCACAGTTGTGCCAGAAGAGCTGCAGCAAAAAGGAGCCGAACTCAATAGCTAGATCCAGGCCAGGCATAAATGGATAATCTCAAAATTAATAGATTGGTGCCCAAATCTCATTACGACTAAGGTTGTAACTGCACCAAAGCTCTACACCAAAGGTCAGAGGCCAGTGCTATACATAATGACAAAGACAAGGAACAAAATGCAATCTTAGGCATCAAGTCCAGCAATGATAAGTGCAGAGGACACAAACTCAGCTGAAATGAATGAATTAACAGAATCAGAAGCAAAGAAACAACAACAGAAATGTATAGAGGAACTCAGACCAGAATTAATGCCTGAAATAGAAAAAAGAAAATTTTCAATACATAGTATCTGAAGTAATGAAAGAAATTCACAAATGCATGGGGAAAACCCAATACTCACCCAGAATTAGTGCAGAAAACACTATTCCAGCTGAAACATATGAATGAACAGAGTATCTGGCAAAGAAACAATCACGGAAAAGTAAATAGGAACTCAGAGCAGAAATAATTTCTGAAAAAAAAGAAATTGAAATCATAGCATCTGAAGTAGAGAATCAATTACAGAACAATATGGAGGAAATTCAACTTGAAAATACTCTGCAATAAAAGAATTAATAGCTACCTACTCTAAAGAAGACATTGATTAAAAAAAATAGAGGAGATTAGAAATATGACGGACACCTTGAATGAGCAATACAGGAAAGAAACAGATTGCATGAAGCAGAGTCAAAGAGATATAGAAGAACTTAAAATCTAAATCACGAGTCTGTAAAACCGACTGAGTGAAAGCAAAGACAGAGTTTTAGATTTTGAAACGCTGGTGCAGCTAGTGAAACGGTGAGAAAGGACCTCTTAAAAACAACAGGGATGCAGGAAAAAATAATCCATCACGTGGAAGATGATGCCAAGATGAACAATGTGAGATTAACAGCTATCAGTTAGAAAGAGGGAGTCAATACAAATGATATAAAAAGAATATGGGTAGAACTAGGTGCAGAAAACTTCCCAAATATGAGCAAACAATCTAACATTCAGGTAATCGAAGCATACAAAACACCAAATAACTTCAACCCAAGTAAAAACACACTGAGACATATAATAGTCAAGATACCAGAAATCCAACTCAAGAATAATATACTGAAATCTGCTACAGAAAAGAAGCAGATCACATTCAAAGGAAAACCCATCAGAATTACAGCTGACTTCTCTTCACAAACCATGAAGGCAAGGAAAGCATGGAGCAGAGTAATTCAAACCCTCTATGAAAACAATTTCAGGCTCAGACTGCTATACCTTGCAAAACTCTCTTTCAAGTTTAATGGAGAAGTCAAATACTTCCATGACAAAGTCATGATGACAAAGCCATCTCAGACAGGTTGCTGAAAGATGTTCTAGAGAGAGACCACAATGACCAGAACTCCATGAATGAGAATGGAAGGAACCCACTAAACAGGACAGTCAATTAAACACAGGTTACAAAGGAGTAAACAATACTAGGTAAATATCATGACAAACATAAGTCAGCAAATTTCAATTATAACCATAAATGTAAACAGACTCAATTCTCCAATTAAGAGAAATAGACTGGCACAGTGGATTAGGAAACAAAATCCAACAATATGCTGTATACAAGAAACACACTTAACTCAAAAGGACATTCATAGACTCAAAGTCAAAGGACGGAAAACAATACTGCATGCCCCAGCACCTCAGAAAAAAGCAGGAGTAGCAATTCTGTCCTCAGACAGTCTCAACTTCAAACCAAGAATGATCAAACGACACAAAGAAGGCCACTATATATTGGTCAGGGGAAAAATTCAAGAGCAAGAAGTAACACTCATACATATCTATGCACCAAACACAGGAGCACCCAACTATGTAAGACAAATCTTAAGGGACATAAAAAACTTAATGTCTAAGAACACAATCTTAACAGGAGATCTTAACACATCCTTATCTCAAAAAGATAGGTCAACCAGACAAAAAATTAGCAAGGAAGTAGCAGAACTGAACCAGAGCTTGGAACAAATGGACCTGGTGGACATATACAGAGTGTTCCACCCAACCACAGCTGAATACACATTTTTTTCAGCAGCACACGGGTCATTTTCCAAAATAGACCACATACTAGTCCAGACGTCATGCATAAGTATATGCAATAAAATAGAAATTATCCCATGCATACTATCTGACCACAATGCAATGAAATTGGAAATAAATGACAAAAGAAACCAGAAAAACCCACTAAATTCATGGAAACTAAACAACACCCTACTCAGCAATCAATGGGTTGCAGAAGAAATTCAACAAGAAATTCAACAATATCTACAATTCAATGAAAATTCAAATACAATTTACCGGAATTTATGGGATGCGATGAAAGCAGTTCTTAGAGGGAAAATCATAGCTATGAACTCACACATTAGGAAAACAGAAAGGGAAGAAATTGGCACCTTAATGTTGCACCTCCGACAACTAGAAAAAGAAGAGCAAACAAAATCCAGAGCGCAAAGACGGGAAGAAATCATAAAGATTAGAGCAGAAATTAACTCAATTGAGAGAAAAAAATAGTTCAAAGAATCCACAAATCAAAAAGTTGGTTCTTTGAAAAACTAAATAAAGTTGATAAGCCTCTTGCCAACCTCATCAAAAAGAGGCAAAAGAAAATTCAAGTACAAGTGATAAGGAATGAAAAGGGTGAAATCACCACAGACCCAGTGGAAATTCAGAAGATTATCAATAGTTACTTCGAGAATTTTTACACTCACAGAATAGAAGACAGAGAAGAAATGGACAGATTCCTTTAAAGGTACAAATTACCAAAACTGAATCAAGAAGATATAACAACTCTCAATAAGCTGATAAGAGCCAATGAAATATGAAACGTAATAAAAAGCCTACCAACAAAGAAAAGTCCAGGACCTGATGGAGTCACAGCTGAATTCTACAAGAAATTTATACAAGATATAATCCCCACACTCCACAAACTCTTCCATGAAGTTGAAAAGGAAAAAGTCCTCCCAAAATCATTTCTGGAGGCAAGTATGATACTGATTCCAAAACCAGGGAAAGATACAACCAAAAAGGAGAACTACAGGCCAATCTCCCTCATGAACATAGATGCAAAAATACTCAACAAAATCCTGGCAAATAGAATACAGCAAATAATCAAGAAGATCATACACCATGACCAGGTAGGATTCATCCCAGGGATGCAAGGATGGTTCAATATTTGAAAATCTATAAATGTAATACACTATATTAATAGACTGAAATCTAAAAACCATATGATCATCTCAATTGATGCAGAGAAAGCCTTTGACAAAGTCCAACACTCATTCATGTTCAAGGTCCTACAGAAAATTGGAATAGATGAACTC
>PVKA01050450.1:0-12713 GCA_004027165.1 Ctenomys sociabilis | reverse complement strand
CATCATGGGTGGCCAGTCACCTGGCCCCGGTCTTAACGGTTGCATGTGCTCTCTCTGATGGTATCTCTGAATGTGCCCATGGTGGCCTGGCGCAGACCCTATCAGGGGGACCAGATTCCTGTGCCCAGGCCCTGCTACTTAACAGTCCCATCCAAGACCACCAGGGAGGGACCTCGGGTTGATCCTGCCCAGATAAGGGCCCCATTGCTACAGAGAGCAGAACACACAGTGTGTCTTTCACAAAGATGGCCTCATGTCACTTACGGGGCTGTGGTGAGGACACACAGGTACATCCCTGAGGGGCCCCTCCTCCACACCTGTTTACTCCTGTCTGGCAGGTGCTGCTGTCTCCTCAGGCACGCCTGCTTTTCCTCAGACACAGCCCTGTCCTCCCTCTCTTTTCCTCTAGGCTGGGAGCCAGGCATTCTCAGGGGCAGGGGCATTAGCCTCCCTGTGGTTTCACAGCATTATCTCAGCTGGGCCCTAGAAGGCACAGACTCGTGGCCCTGAATTCTAGTGCTGGTGCTCCTGGACTCTTGTTGTTCGCCCTGTCCTTGACTGTCCATGTGAGAAGTTCCTCAGACCTGGCACCAGCTCCTGGACCTTCCAGGAGGTTCCCCAGGCAAAGCCTGATTCTGCTTGGAAGAGGTTTGTCTGTCTTGAGCAGAAACAAAGACTGGGAGAGGAGGAAGAGGGAGAAGGAAAAGGGGAGGGAGAGGGGGGAAGGGGAGGGGAAGGGAGAGGGAGAAGAGGAGGGAGAGGGAGAAGAAAGGGAGAGGGAGAGAGCATGTGCTCGGGCACTTTGTGGTTCCCAGGGCCCATGTATTACTTAGATATGGAATAGTTCTCATTAGCACAGGTGGTCAAGGATCTCAGACAGTTGATATCTGTGACCTGTGTAGTTCTACCCCCATTTTTGAATTTCAAATCCTGTAGTGAAGTGGGCTTTCAGCTCTCTGAGGACCTCTATGGCTTGTGTGTCCTTGAGGATGTGTCTTTCTGAAACGTGCTTAGGCACCATTTTCAGGGGCTTCATGGAGCCCACTTCTAGAAGTCGGATCTCAGCAGATGGCCTTGGCACACGTACTTTGCCATAATCTGGATACTTTCGACATGTTTTGGTTTCTTTTCTCCCCTTGCTGAGTCAAAATACCTGATTCCCAATATTAAGGAAGGAAAGGTTTATTTAGCTCATGGTTTGCGGAAATGTTAGTCTGTTATCATCATGCTCCAAGGCAGGGTACATGCAGTTAGGGTGACAGATGCCAGCAAAAACAACCAGAACAAAAGGGAAAACAAGCCCCTTTTCACCCTTATATTGTAAGCAGGCTACCCCCTCACCCAGGAGGGATGTAGCACTCACACCATATCTGTGCTCGCCTCTTGCACAGGCTCAGGATTTTTATAAAGTGAGGACCCTGGCACCCTGCTGAGTCACTTAGTTAACCTTCAAAACTTCTCAAGGTGACACATGTATTAACCAATCTACCTCTTGTCAGTGCGGCAACAAGACACATTTCTTTAAACCAGTTTCCAGATACAAAAGCATACTTATTCTTAACATTTCACAACTTGGACATTGTAACACAGGTTTAACAATCCTTAAGGACCAGTATTAAATCTATCAACATTTATATTGCAACCATAACCTACTGCCCCTGCCCTCCACATGTATCTTTTTAGGTCAAAGGCATTTAGCCCATCTGCAAGAATTTCTAAAGTCCTCACAGCTTCAGAATTGCTGAAAAGTTCAAGCCTTAAGTCTCCTTTGGAATTTAAGGCAAACTCTTAGCTGCAAGCCCATGCAGAAATGAAAACACTCAAACTTCAATGGTCCACTCCAAACATTTTCACTCCAAGTTATAAGCAAGGGGATATAAAACATTGATCCCAAAGAAAGTCTGAAATCCATTAGGGCAAATATTAAGTCCTGAAGTTCTGTGTGCACCATCTGAGGCAATCTGTGGCAAATTGTGAGCCCTGAGGGGCCTGTGTAGCTCCAACCCGTGGTACTTTTGGTTGTTATAGCTCCCAAGGGCTTCTCTCTTGGGCCTGCTTTGCTCTCTCCTTGCAGCTTTCCTTAGATGATCCATGTTGCTGGCTTTTCCAAACTTCTGGGGTCTCCAATACACGTTTGGCTTTACACTCACACTCTGCCCTCTCAGGGGTACATTGCCTGGCCTCCCAGGCCTTCAGAAATTGACGTGGAAGCCTTTATAATCTCGTGACTCTGACATCCTGCATGCACCTAACACTAATACCATGTGGATGATGCCAAGGCCTGCTGCCAGCTGGAGAAGTATCCAGGCTTTCCTTTCTCTTGGCTGTAGGGGTTAAGTGGCTCGATCACTGGGCACTGTGAATCCAATTCTAAGGAACAAATTTGCTGTTCTGGAACATGGTGCTCTGTGGCTTTGTTCTCAAAACAGTCTTTCACTTTTGCAGTTTGGAGGCTGCAAAGGGTGGAGACTTGATGCTTTTTGTGATGTCCTCTGGCCATCTTTACATTCTCCTGCTCCTTCTCAGCAATTGAAATCTCTTCAGCCCTACCTTTGCAGTGCACAACTGACTGGAGCTTCCTATCTGGTCAAACTCATATTTTAAATCATGCTGCTGGGCTCTTTGCTCTTGATTCTCAACATAAACCTGGCTAAAAGCCCCCCAAAATAGCCATGCCATGATGTCAACATTAAACTGCTTTGAAACTGCTTCTGTCAGATCTATTAGTTGAATGCCCTTAGTAGTCTCAGTCTCACCAAGCCTCTTGACATGAGCAAAATGCAGACAAATAGGCCAAGTTATAACACAGGTCATCTGGAGTCCAGCAACCCAATGCTGTTCTTCCCAGCAGAAACCTCCCAAGTCTTTAGTGGCAGGATTTCTATCACCCTTCTGGTATCTGAACTCTGACCAGAATCTCCCATATAGAACAACTAAAAATTTTCCAGCTCTAATTTTTCAGGCAACATCTGTAAACTTTTCCAAACTCTTCCCACAAGTCATTTGCAAAAGCCCTTGCCCTGTATGTTCAGGTATAGTCACAGCAACCAACCCACTTCTCTGCTATTCACAGAGACAAAATACTTGACACTCAAAATTAAGGAAGAAAAGGTTTATTTGCCTCAGAGTTTGTGTAGGTTTTGGTGTGTAATCAGCTGGATCCCAGGCTGGGTGGCATGGCACAGGGGCAACAGTTCAAAGCAGCAGAAGACAACAAAACATCAGGAACAAAAGGGAGAGAATAGACTTTTCCTCCCTTATGCTGTAAGCAGACTACTCCTACCTAGGAAGGGGTAACACTCACACTATCTCTGCACCCTCCTCTTGCACAGGCCCAGGATATTTATAAGGTGAAGATCCGGGTCCATTTCTGAGCCACTTAGTTAACCTTCTAAATTCCTCAGGTTGACACATTGCAACAACACAGAAGGATAAGCTTCCCAATGGGACCTTTGTTTCTCTAGTTCAGAGTGTGACATTTATAGCTGGATGGGGGCTGGGGTTGTGCTGAGAAGCTTGTACCTTAAGACTCTGGTTGCAGATTCTGCTGCACATTAGCTGAAACTTTCTTAATAACTATCCTGGGTCAAGTCACCCAAACTTCCTTGTGACACTCCATTTTGTCTGTTAAGTTGAAACTGGAACCCAGAAAACAGAAGGCTTCTTATCTGCATCACTAGTTAACACCTCTCACAACCTGAGGCACAATGCCGCTTCCTGCTGGCCCACTCCTCCAAGGCAGGACAGGACAAACCCCTGCCCACTTCCTGTAGCTACAGGATAAAGAGGCCAAGAGGCCTAGGGAGGAAGAGTGTGGGGTCCTGCCATGGTAAGCACCCATCCCTACTGCACCCTGGTGGCTCTGGCCCTGTCCATCCCATACCTGGGCACCCCAGCACCTCCATGCCTTTCTCTTCCACAGATGCTGAGCCTGCTGTGTGTGACTCTCTGCCTCCTGGGAGGCTCTGCTGCTAAGCCTCCAGGTAAGTTTTGACTCCACGTCACACCCTCCTTTCCCCAGAGGCCTCTGCAGGCCCTGGCCTCAGGCTCCTGGGATGTGTGCAGCAGGTTGAGGGTTAGCTGTCTCAGCTCAGCCTCTCTAATGCTGCACGTATTATTTCTAGCATCGGCCACTGAGAAAGAGCTGGTGGGCATCGTGGGGGGACAAAATGCTCCCCTGGGAAAGTGGCCCTGGCAGGTCAGCCTGAAGGTATACGACTACCATTTTTCTGCCTGGGTGCACAGATGTGGTGGCTCCCTCATTGACTCGAAGTGGGTGTTGACTGCTGCCCACTGCATTCACCAGTGAGTACTGCTCCTGCTGTCCAGTTCTGTGTGGAATGCGGGTGAGTGGAGGAGATGTGGGTGAGGGTTTGGGCACTGGGACCCAATCTTTGAACTGGAGGGCCAGGGAGATGGCGCAGTAGAATAAGTGCTTCCCTGGCAAGTGCAAAGGTCTGAGTTCAATCCCTGGTTCTGCCAAAAATGAAAGAAAAAAAGAAGCAGAACACCAATCTCTGAACCGTGGGTGTTTCTGCTCAGAAGTTCTGAGCCTTCCCCATGGTGTTCAGTGAGGATCCTATAATGAGTTGCTGTTGGGGCTTCTTTCTGACCACAGTAGAAACGCCGACCCGTCAGCCTACCGCATCCTGGCTGGGGACGTGTACCTGTATGGGGAGCAGAAGCTCTTGAGTGTCAGCCAGATCATTGTCCACCCAGACTTCGTTGATGCTCATTTGGGTGCAGATGTAGCACTGCTCCGCCTGGCGGAACCTGCAGATTGCTCTGACAATGTCAAGCCTGTCAAGCTGGACTCCTTCAATCTTGAGGTCACTCAGAAGGACGAGTGTTCGGTGACAGGGTGGGGTTATGTGAGATACGATGGTAAGTGTTTGGGACACTGCAGACATCTTCCATCAGGACCCTCAGCAACTGAGTCCTAGGCAAGTCAGGGATGTAGTCTTAGGACTGAGGGCAGAAACACTTCATATGTTTTGTACAAAAAACTACCCCCTTTTTGGACCACAACAGCACACATAGTTCCCTTCTTTGTCTGACACGTCCAAGTACAGGTGGTGATACCAATGGGTAGAATCTCTGGATTTAGAGAAACATGGGCCAGTGCATTTTGGATTCCCTAAGACTGTCTTGCATTAGGAGAAATTGAAAATGAGGGTTGCAGTGACCTGGACAGGGTACAGCTGACCTCAAGCCAGTCTATCATGCCCCCCTGGAATAGTCATGTTTCAGTTGGGGGGTGGTAGGAGCTTGTGCCACAAGCAATGCTGCCACCTCTTGCTCTCCCCCAAACCCAGGAAGGCTGCCACCACCCTTCCGCCTGCAGGAGGTGAATGTGCAAGTGGTTAAGAACTCTCTCTGTGAGCAGCTGTACCAGAATGCTACTAGGCATCTCTATAAGGATAGCAGGATTATCAAGGATGACAATGTGTGTGCTGGCAGTGAGGGCCGAGGGCCCTGCTTTGTGAGTCTCTTCTTTCTTTTACTCAGCCCACCACCACCATCCACGCTTTCTTCAAGCACTTACCATCTCCATTCATCCCCAGGGTGACTCCGGAGGTCCACTTGTCTGTAAGGACTCAGGTTCCTGGACCCTGGTGGGAGTGGTCAGCTGGGGCTTGGACTGTAGTGCGAGCCATGTTCCTGCAGTCTTTACTCGAGTTGAGTCATATGTGGCCTGGATCAAGCAGCACACTCAGAGTTCCTCCTGAGCCCAGTCTACTGGCCTCGCTGGTCACCCAAGGAGGAGCCTGCTGCCCTCCTCCCAGAGCCTGCGCCTGCTGCTCCTGCTCCTGCCTGACCCAAGACTCACCTTCTCCTCTGGTCTCCTCGGAGCCCTGGACTTCCATGAACACTCACAGGCTGTTAACTTCAGTAGGCTGTGCCCAGCTCTTGCTGTCTGTCCCTGATGGGAGGTCACAGGCTGTGTGGGCAGGGGCTTGAGCTCCATGGCACTGGTGCTCCAGTTTGCCAAGCACCCAGCTGTTGGAGGACACCTGGCATATTTCTGCTTTCTGCCTCTCCTGAATAAAGACCCTATGAACCATCCTGCTGAGTCTGTGTGAGTAAAAATCATGCTTTCTCCTGATAGAAAACCCCCACAACTGCCATTTCAGTGCCCTCTTCCTAAACGAGGAACCGAGGCCTTAACCCTCCACAGTTGGTGCTCATGTGAGCCCCACTCTGCACATGGTAATTCTGTCTCTGTGTCCCACATCCTGTCCTGTAACCTGGGACTCAGGGACAGTTTCCAGGTTTATATCTTGTCAACCTGTTCCCTCAAGGACAGAGACCCCCACATAAGTTGTGGACCCAGACAGAGCTATGTTGCCCTGAAAATGGGTGATCTGCTAGTCAGAGCCCACCTTAACCACTTTCCTGTCTCCTGGAAGGCTCAGTTCTCTAGCCAGCCCACCAGAGGGACTTCAGACCCTGCTCCAGGCTTCCTCAGCCCCTCAGAGGAGGATGAAATTCAAAGGAAGGGACTGTACTACAGTGCTGTGATTGTGTGGGGGATTGGGTAAAGATCAGTGCAGGGGGAAGTGAAGTAGGGCGTGGGATCCAGGCTCTTAGGGAAGGCTGGCAAGGGAGGCACTATGCATGCCCAGGATACACACAGTATCCTAGATACTCCCCTATCTAGGATGACATGACTTACAAACACAGACCAGGAATTCCAGGACAGCGTGAGATGACATTGACCAGCCTGTCAGCTCCAGTGGTCAAAGAGAGCTGCACACTTTCAGTCTCAGCACCTGGTCCAGCCATAGGACACTGTGCACCCACACACTTGCTGCCCACCCACCTGCCACTCACTAGACTCACTAGCCACTGCTGCTGATTAGCTGTCCTCCACAGACCAAGGCAGTCCCTATTGGCTGTGGCCTCGATGTCATCATGGGGTGTGTTGTGTGGTGCTCCCTTACCCTGGGTTGCATTAGGGTACAGAGCACAGAGTACAGCTGTGGCTCCAGGGTCTGACTTATTTTTGAGCTGGGTTGTGTCCTTTGCTCTTTCAGTCTCATGGTTGGGAAGATCCCTGGGGAGATGGGAGTAAGTGGCAGTGTCCTTTGCCAGTGTCTCTGGTCAGCTCCCTTCCCACAGCCAGTCCTGACCTACCATTAGACTTTCTCTTTTCTACCATACTTCTGTGACTGGCCTTTTCCAAATGAGGAAAGCAAGGTGAGATCATTCTAAACAGGAGCACAACTGGCCAAGTGTACACAGGTGTGGATTTTTCCAGGCAACTGGAGCAAACATTTAAGAAATTTGGAGGACTCTGGGTGGCCTGAGGGACTCTGATGAGCTGTGTCCATTGGCCCCTAGCACGGAGGCATGGAGCTTGTGCTTGACTGGTCTAACCTTTTAAAAACTTAGGAGGATTCTGGGCAGCCCATGGGATTCTGGTGAATCCAGCCCACACACGCCACCTACACTGAAGCTTTGTTGAGTATTGGCAAGTTGCCTCCACTAGTAGTGAGAGCTTTGGTGAGGCCTACCCCGCTCCTCATTGTGGAAATTGTGCTGAGCCACGCCCCATTGCTTTCCCACCATTGCTAAGTCTGTGGGAGCATCAGAAATGCCAAAGTACAAGAACAAAAGGCAATCTCAATCCTCCAACCCACCCAGAACAAATTCAGGGGAGAAAAGCATACAAAACCTTAGAAATCACACACCTGAAATTTCTGAAATGATAGCAACTGAAGTAAAGAAACAAACACATCAGGTATAGGAGAAATAAGAGCAGAAATGATCTCGCAGGTCAAAAGAGATGACAACAATCATGAAAGAATTGCTCAGCACAGCTAAAGAAGACAGAGATAAATTAAAATGAGGGGAAAAGTACAGAACATCAGTGTAAATGACCTCAATTCATCAATCAAAAGAAACAGATGAGAAGAATGGATTAAGAAGTAAAATCCATCAATAGGCTGCATGCAAGAAACACATTTAACTCAAAAGGAAATTCACAGACAGAAAGTCAAAGGTTGGAAAACAATTCTCCATGCCACGGGAAACCAGAGAAAAGTAGGGGCAGCTATTCTAGTTACCGACAATATCAACTTCAATAATCATTCAAAGAGATAAAGAAGATCACTACATATTTGTTAAGGGAAAATTGCAAGAGGAAGAGACAGTATATATATTAGAACACCTAGGACGCCTACACAAGACAAGTCTTAAGAGACATGAAAAATCAAACGACCAGTAATATGATTGTGATGGGGGACTTTATATGTCACTGTTGCAAGAGATAGATCAACTAGGCAAAAAAAATCAGCATAGAAATAACAGAACTAAACCAAACCTGTGAAGAAATGGACTTAGTAATCCTTTACAGAGTGTTTTACCAAGCAACAACACAATACACATTCTTTTCAGCTGAACATGGGACATTCTCCAAAAAAGACCATACACTAGCACACCAAGCATGCTTAAGTAAATGTAAAAGGAACTGAAATTATCCTATGCATACTGTCTGACCACATTGCAGTGAAACTAGAAATGATTGACAAAAGAAACCACAGAAATACCATAAACACATGGAAATTAAATAGCAACCTTCTAAACAACGAGTGGGTCACAGATGAAATTAAAAATATTTGCAATCAAATGAAAACGCTGATACAATTTCCTGGAACCTATGGGATACAATGAAAGCTGCCTTAAGAGGAAAACTCATAGCAGTAAATTCACACATTAGGAAAACAGAACAAATCCGAATAAACAATCTTATGTGGCATCTCAAGCTCCTAAAAAAAAGAACATGTCAAGCCAAAGCCCAAAGAAGGCAGGAAATTATAAAGATTAGAGCAGAAATTAATACAATGGAGATGAAGAAAAACAATATAAAGAATGAATGAACCAAAGAGCTGGGTCTTTGAACGAATAAGAAAAACTGATAAACTCTTGGCCAATCTAATCAATAAAAGGAAAGAAAAAATCCAAATTCATGCAATAAGAAATGAAAAGGGTGAAATCACTACAGACCATAGAGAAGTACAGAAGATCATCAATACCTACTTCCAAAATCTTTATTCTCCCAAGGTTGAAAACACAGAAGAAACGGTCAGTTTCCTGGATACATATGAAATGCCAAAGCTGAGTCAGGAGATATATAAATTCTGAATAACCCAATAATGGGAAATGAAATTGAAAATGTAATAAAAGCCCTGCCAACAAAGAAAAGCCCAGGGTCCAATGGATTTACAGCTGAATTCAACAAGAAATTTAGATAAGATTTAATGTCAACTTTTCTCAAATTCTTCAATGAAATCGAAAGGGAAGCAATGCTTCCAAAGTCATTTCTCAAGGCAAGGATTACTCTGATTCCCAAACCAGAGAAAGATCCAACTAAACTAGAGAACTACAGATCAATGCAAAAAATCTTCAATAAAATATAGCAAACAGAGTGCAGCAGATCATCAAGAAGATTATACATTATGACTAAGTGGGATTCATCCTGGGAATACAGGGGTGGTTCAACACAAGTAAATCCATAACTGTAATACACCACATCAATACAGCCAAAAATAAAAACCACATGATCATCTCAATAGATGCAGAAAAAGCTTTTGACAACGTCCAACACTCATTCATGATAAAAACAGAAAATTGGAATAGATGGTATATATCTCAACCTGATAAAAACCATCTATTAAAAAACTGTCAACATAATACTAAGTGGGCAAAAAATAAAAAACCTTCACTTTAAAATCAGGAGCAAGGTCCCCATTTCTGCCAAAAAAAAAAAAAAAAAAAAAAATCAGGAACAAGGTAAAGATGTCCACTGTCTCCACTCCTATTCAATATAGTTCTGGAAACATTGCCCAGAGTATTTAGACAAGAGCGAGAGAGAAAGAGATAAAAAGAATAAGGATTGGAAAAGAAGAAGTGAAATGATCATTATTTGCAAATGACATGATACTCTATATAGAGGACCCCAAAAACTCCACCAAGAGTCTTGTAGATTTAATAACCAAATTCAGTTATGTAGCATGTTACAAAGTCAACACCCAAAAATCAGTAGCATTTTTGTACACAATGAACACACTGCAAGATAAATTAAGGGAATCACATCTTTCACAATAACATCCAAAAAAATGAAATACTTAGGAAATAGAAGATTTATACAGTGAAAATTATGGTACTCTGAGAAAAGAGATTGAAGAGGATTTGAGAAAATGGAAAGATATTCCATGCTCTTGGATAGGAAGAAACAACAATTTGAAGATGGCTATACTTCCAAAATCATTCCTTCCGTGCAAGGAAGAGCTTATTCTACTGAGCCATCTCCCTGGCCCTCCCAGGTTCAGTGCAATCCCCATTAAAATACCATTAGTATATTTCACAGAGCTATAGACAATTTTCCTCAAATTCATCTGGAACCAGAAGAGACCCAGAATATCAAAAGCAATCCTGGGAGGAGCCGCTGTTGTCTGTTGTCGCTATGATCTGTGGTAACCAGTGTGAGCCCGCCCACCAGAAGAACATGAAAAAGCAGAGAGACTCAGTTAAGGGAAAGTGTTGAGGTGAGGGGCTTTCTGCCGCCGCCCACAAGCAGAGGGACTCGGAGATCATGCAGCAGAAGCAGAAAAAGGTAAACAAGAAGAAGCAGGGACCCAAGTAGCTTTGTGACTTCCTGTCCAACCCTCTTGCCCTTCGCCTGTGTGCCTGGAGCCGGTCCCACCATGCTCGCGTTTCCTGCTGTAGTGCTCACAGGTCCCGACACCGATGGCATTCCCTTTGCCCTGAGTCTGCAGCAGGTCCCTTTTGTGCTTCCTTCCCCTCAGGTAGCCTCTGTCACCTGGGCCACTTCTGAGGGTGAGGAGGTTACTCTTTCCCAGTGTTTTTTATTCCTGTGGGGTAAACCCCAAAGTATTAAAAGTAGCTTTGTAAAAAAAAAAAAAAAGAAAAAGAAAAAAAAGAAAAAAAAATCCTGGGAAACAAAGAAAAGGCAGGAGGTATTACAATCTCTGACCTGAAAATATATTATAAAGCTACTGTGATAAAATCGGCATGGTACTGAGCATAGAGCATAAAGCATAGAGACAGGCCTAAGGATCAAAGGAATAGATTAGAAGAGGTAGACACAACTACAAAAACACTCAACCACCTTATCTTTGATAAAGGGACCAAACATGTTCACTGAAAGAAAGATACCCTGTTTAATAAATTGTGCTTGAAAACTGGTTTTCCATGTGCAGAAGGCTAAAGTGCCTACTTAGGCAGATGTAGGGGCCAGCATTCGATCCCCACCTGCTGTGCTGGCCCCCTTCCCTCTAACCCCACTGGGGGGGCACCCTGAAACAGTGATTGAGACTGGGGGTGGTAATACACACTTATAATCCCAGCGCTTGGGAGGCTGAAAAACAGGAAGGATCTCTACGAGTCCGATCTGTGTAGTGAGTCCCTGTAGGCCCCGTACTAAATACATAAAGAAAGAAAGAAAGACTAAATCTTTTGCAGGAAAATGTAGGGAGACATCTTTAAGACATAGGGGTAGGTAGAGAGTTCATGAATAAAAACCAAACTGTATGGGAAATACTTCAAAGAATCAATAACTAGGACCTTATCTTTTCGAAAACTTTCCGCTCTTCAAAGGAAATTTCCAACAGAGTAAAAAGAAAACTCAAAAACTGGGAGAAAATTGTAGCCTACTGTCTTAGTTACTCTCCTCTTTTTTTTTTTTTTCTTTTTTTTTCTTTTCTTTTTTTTTTTTGTCTTTTTGAGACAGGGTCTCACCATGCAGTTCAGGCTGGCCTTAAGCTCACTTTGTAGCTCAGGCTGGTCTCGAACTCACAACAATCCTCCTGCCTCAGCCTCCCGAGTGCTAGGATTACAGGTATGCGCCACCACGCCCGGCTCGTTACTCTCCTCTTGATGCTGGGACAAATACCAGACACTCAAATTTAAAGGAGGAAAGTTTTATTTCATTCACAGTTCCTGGAGGTTTCAGTACATATTCAGCTGGCTCCAAGGCAGAGCGGAGGTGCACGGCAAAAAGCAACCTTTCAAGGCAGCAGCAAAGAGCAAGAGCACAAAAAAGGATGAGTAGCAGCAGCTCGAGCAGCTAACTTCTCTTTCCTCCTTACATTGATGCAAATTCCCTGCCCCAATCACAAACGCCAGAAGATGCCCCAACACTGCATGAGGCTTTGAGGGACACCTATACACAAACCATAACACCTACTGTCCCTCTGAAGGCCTTCTATCTAGAACGCATAAAGAATTAAAAGGGCTGGCCAAACAGCTCAGCGGATTAAAGCACCTGCAAGCAGACACAGGGGCCGCCCCCCCCCACTGTGCCAGCCCCGCCCCCAGGGAGTGCTGAGGGCAAATGAGACTGGATGTGGTGGTGCGCACCTGTAATCCCAGTTCTTGGGGGCTGTAAACAGGAGAATCACTACGCGTCTGAACACCCTGTAGACCCTTCCCTAAAATACAGAAAAAAAAAAAAAAGAATTAAAAAAAATCAGGCCACCAAATTCAAAGACCCAATTCAAAAACGGGTGTCTGAGATGAACATATACTTTTCAGATAAAGAAATGCAAATGGAGGGCTGGGGAGATGGCTCAGTGGAATAAGCGCTTCCCTGGCAAGCACAAGGGCCTGAGTTCAATCCCTGGTTCCGCAAAAAAAAAAAAAAAAAAAAAAAAAAAAAAAAAAAAAAAAAAAAAAAAAAAAAAAAAAAA
>PVKA01050449.1:0-12713 GCA_004027165.1 Ctenomys sociabilis | reverse complement strand
AACCAAGATGTCCATCACATGAAGAATGGTTGAAAAAGATGTGGTATTTCTATATAATGGAGTATTACTCAGCTATTAAGAATGATAAGCTTGAAGCATTTATACTGAAGTGGATGCCACTTGAACATATACTCATAAGTGAAATAAACCAGACACACATGTGTAAATATCGTATAGTCTCCCTAGTATAACAAGCGAACACTGATAATAGAACTTGAATTGATATACTATAATTTGTGATATGCTATTATAGCAGCTTACTATTATAAGTTATTTTAATGAATATCCACTCATTTTCAGGTAAGTATTTTGCAGTCCCCTTTTTATGTCTTCATTTGAAGAATCTTTAGTGAGTCTGTTAGAGAGAGACACCAAAAATGAAAAAGATAATATTCTTGAATTCAAACACAAATTTCCAAGGCTCATCTCTAAGTAAAGTACAAGTTGCAACTATCTACTTCAGGAAATCCATAGCTTTTAAAAAGCAATACCAATTCTTAATGAGCCTTTAGCAGCACAATTGTACTGATTACAGAGATACAATAAAAGAAAAATCAGGTATCCATCCTGAGGGGATAAAAGTTACATGAACCTGATACATTAGAAGCATTTTTCCCCTCAAAATTCTTAATTTTTTGTCCCATGGAAAAAAGTTTTTCCCATGGAACCCAGATAACAAATTTTTAAAAAATCAAACAGCAACAATAAACCATGACAACAATGAAACCCAAAATCATTCATCCAGAAATATAGACCAGAAGATGGAATAACACTCCAGAAATGCAATTGCTTTTATCCAAAAGCTCTGACAGCTGAAAAACAAGATCAAATCGATAAAATACAGATGAATATTTGTACAAACAGTAAGAATAAAAAAGTGGGCATGGCTATACAGACATCCAATGAAAAAGATTTCAGGATGAAGGAAATTAGTAGTGACAAGAAAAGCAGTTACATAATGCTGAAAGAACCAGTCTACCATGAAGACTAAACAATCTTAAATATGTGTGCAACAATAGTAGAGCTATGCTATGCACGAAGCAAAAACTGACGGAGAAGAAAGAAAACCACATAGAACATAAATGGGTGCTATTTGAAAATGTTATTATTAGTAGAAAATAGTTTATTGATAAGAAATTGGAAAGTCTTCTGTGGCCATGGAAGACTTAACATGTCTTCAGGTTCTTGATCTGTATAACTAAACAAGCAATTACAATTTGAACAAGACAGGTGATGAAATATGTATGGCTAACTCCAAGTGTTCATCATAATTTCTCTCATTTCGTAGCAGATATGGTATGAGCACCTTTACTGTTCATTTATTTTCTAAGCATTTATGACCAACTTTGTGTTGGTGATGCATTATTGCCTAAGGAGAGAGGATTAGAGCTCTGAAAGGGAGAGGGGAAAGAATAGCACAAAGAGGCAGAGGGGCTGCAAGTTCACCCTAAAATATACAAAGAATACTTGAGGAGCAGAAGGTGCTAAAAATCAGTTATATGGGAGAAATGTTCACCAAGGAAAGAGAAAAAGCTCTCTGGATAGAGAAAATGGATCCTAGGCAAACATTTGTGTTCTTCAGTATGCTCCTTCTAGCCTGAGTGCGTGGCAGCAGCAGTCTAATCATTTAGTGCTGCTGTTGAAGACTGATGTCAGACCAGCCTGCTTGAATGAGGAACTGATGGGCAAAGCAGCCAACAGTACTGTGACCTCCCTTTTCTGTCCCTCAGTGCTAGCAGATGCAATTGAGGGAAATTATTACCTTGGCATGTTTTCCTTCTCTATGGATGTTCACTGAAAGAAATGGTTACTAGAAAACGTAGCATCCAAGAGCCGGCCAAATAGCTCAGCAGATTAAAATGCCTGCTTAGGCAGACGCAGGGGCCGAAAGTTTGATCCCCAGGCCTGCCATGCTGGCTCCGCCTCCGGGACGCACTGAGATGGTGATTGACACCTGTAATCCCAGCACTTGGGAGGCTGTAAACAGGAAAATCAGTACGAGTTCAATCTACACAGTGAAACGTGGTACACCCTATACTCTGTCCTAAATACAAAAACAAAAACAAAAACAAAAACAAAAAAAAAAAAACCATAGCATCCAGTATGAGTCCCGGGTACCTAAATATCTTTCCCCAGTCTGTCTATTCCTTCTTCCTCAATGAAAGAGACACGGTGAAGACATGGACTAGGCCAACAAAGACAAATTCTGAGCATAGAACCTGGACACATTACAAGGTTGGCTGATGCCATCAGAAGAAGGAACAGAAAACTCATTACTGGAAATAAATAATGAAAAAGTGGTTTAACTGCATGCAAAATGAAGCAGTACAACAAACAGATGAAGATCCTCAAAACAGAAAAAAATGAGAATTTTAATAAGCAAAAATTGTAAATACATGCCACTCAAATGTTTACATTTTAACTTATATATTTAAAAATATAAATAGATGGATTTTTTTTAAAAAAATCAAACAAATGAGTTAAAGAGCTTCATGATTATAATTGGTACCAAGGATTGAACTCAGGACCTTGCACTTAGGCAGGCACTTGAGCCACTGAGCTATCTCCCCAGCCCAAGAGCTTTATGATTATAATTGGTACCAAATTATCAAATTGAACAAAGTGACCCTAGAAAATAGCAGTAAAAGATGCAAGGTAGAATTGTTTTTGAGTTAAAAAGATATAGAGGATAGAAACAGAAATTGTAGTAAAGTATCTCAAAAAGAGAGCAGAAGAAGACAAAGACAAATAAGAATTAGAAGTGACACAGGGCCAGGAATATAGTGTGGCAGGACAAGCATTTGCCTGCCAAGTGCAGGGTCCTGAATGTGATGTCTGGTATCTAAATAAATAAATAAATAAATAAAACAGAAGTGACCCAGGATGTCCAGTAGGATAAAAATGCATGCAAACTAGAACTTATTGCAATTAAGTTTAGTAATTTCACTTTGGAGTGAAATCTAATAATGCTTGAAAGCTTCAAATAGAATAGACTGCTTGTAGAGCCACAGAGACTGGCCAGAGACAGCGGCTGACTCCAGCGGTCTCCTGGATCCTGCTCCAAACTCTCCCAGTGAGTGGGAATTTGCACGACTTACCAGGCCTTCCAGATCAGTGAGCATGTGGTGAGTCTGAGGGAGAGCCTTTGACTTCTTCCCATGCACACGACCCAGATCCCCACCTCCAAGCCCACCAAGCCAGTGACTGGCCTGAAACCTCAGGACCCACTCACCAGCACCTCCCTGGATACCCTGCCCTAAAGCCTGCTGAGCGAGTGGGAATTTCTGACTCCCTGGGCATCAAAGTTCTGTGAGTGTAGAACTCCAGGCCCGCGGTGCCAGAGAGACATTTCCCAGGGTTTCCCTGCCCCCTGACCCCCCCGTGGATGGGTGAGAGCTCCAGGCCCACTGGGCCAGAGAAACATTTCCCAGTGCTTACCAGTCCCATCCCACAGCCCCAGACCCAGTGCAGGTAGGCCTAGAGTGGAACTCCAAGCCTGCCACGCTGGAGGGACATTTCTCAGCAATTCCCGGTCCCACACCATGGCCCGGAACCCAGCGCAGCCTGACCTCTGAGTGAGGGCTCCAGGCCCGCTGCACTGGAGGGAACTTTCCCAGCCTTCTTGGGTTACAGCCTGTAGACCCAGACCCAGCTCAGGCTGGCCAACCCAGTATAGCCTACCCAGTGAATAAGATCATCCACTATTCTTTTGTGAGACCAGAAGACCCACCAAAGCCCAGGCCCACCCACCTATAGAGCAACCTGCCTCACACATGAGGGCAGACTCCGGCAATTTTCCAGATCCTCGCCCCAAAGCCAGCCAAGACGGGGAACTTTCATTACTTGCTCTGGATCCCAGTTCAGCTTGTGGTTGCCTGAACAGGGAACCAACAGAGGGGAACCAAAGGAGTTACAGCAAAAAAGGAACTGAACACAAGAGCTAGATCCAGGATAGGCATACCTGGATAATCTCAAACTTAATAGACCGGCACCTGAATCTCATAACAAGCTAAGGTTATAGTTGCACCAAAGCTCTACACCAAAGATCAAAGGTCAGTGCTATACAAAACGACAAAGACAAGGGGAAAAAAGCAATCCCAGACCTCGAGTCCACCAGTAATGGCAGAGGACACTAGCTCAGCTGCAATGAATGAATTAACAGACACAGCAGCAAAGGAACAACAGCAGAAAGGTATAGAGGAAATAAAATGAGAAGTAATTCCCCAAATTAAAAAAGAAATATCTCAATACATAGTATCTGAAATAAAGAATGAATTTCAGAAACATTGGGTGGAAAAACAATGCTCACCCAGAACAAGTGCAGAGAGCACTATTCCAGCTGAAATGTATGAATTAACAGCATCTGAAGTAAACAACAGCAGAAAAATCATGAGGAACTCAAAGCAGAAATAATTTGTGAAATCAAAACAGAATTCTTTGAAAAAAAAGAATTCTTTGAAATCATACCATCTGAAATACAGAAACAAGTCTGAAAATATACAGAGGAAACCAACTTGGAAAAAACACTGCAGAAAAATAATAACAACTACCTCAAAAGAAGACAAGGATAAAAAAATTGAGATCAGAAATATGATGGATTCCTTGAATGAGCAATACAGAAAAGAAATAGAACACATGAAACAAAGTCAAAGAGATATAGAACTAAAAATATCAATCACGAGTCTACAAAACCGTCTGGGTGAAAGCAATGACAGAGTTTCAGATCTTGAAGATGCCAGTGTGGCTAGAGAAAAGATGAAAAATGATTTCATAAAAACAATGAGAATGTAGGAAAAAATAATCCATCATCTGCAAAATGATGCCAGGATGAACAATATGAGAATAATTGGTATCAATGAGAATGAAGGAGTCAATACAAATGACATAAAAAGAATTTGGGGAGAAATAATTGCAGAAAACTTCACAAATATGAGGAAACAATCCAACATTCAGGTCGCTGAAGTATACAGAACACCAAATAACTTCAACTCAAGTAGAAACACACTGAGACATATAATAGTTAAGATCCCAGGAATCCAACACAAAAATAATATACTGAAAGCTGCTAGAAAGAAGAAGGAGCTCACATTCAAAGGAAAACCCATTAGAATTACAGCTGCCTTCTGTACACAAACTATGAAGGCAAGGAGAGCATGGAGCAGAGTTCTACAAGTCCTACACGAAAACAAATCCCAGCCCAGACTATTATACCCTGCAAAAATGTCTTTCAAGTTTGATGGAGAAGTGAAATACTTCCACGACAAAGAACAGCTAAAGAATTTCATGATGACAAAGCCATCCGTTCACAGGCTGCTGAAAGATGTTCTAGAGAGAGACAAAAATGACCAGAACTCCATGAATGAGAATGGAAGGAACCCACTAAACAAGACAGACAATTAAACATAGGTTACAAAGGAGTAAATGACACCAGGTAAATATTGTGACAAACATAAGTCAGCACATTTCAATTATAACCATCAATGTAAACAGATGCAATTTTCCAATTAAGAGAAATAGACTGGCACAGTGAATTAAGAAACAAAATCCAACAATATGCTGTATACAAAAAAAAAAACAAAACACACTTAACTCAAAAGGACATTCATAGGCTCAAAGTCAAAGGATGGAAAACAATACTACATGCCCCAGCACCTCAGAAAAAAGCAGGAGTAGCAATTCTGTTGTCAGACAGTCTCAACTTCAAACCAAGAATGATCAAACGACACAAAGAAGGCCACTATATATTGGTCAGGGGAAAATTAAAGAGCAAGAAGTAACACTCATAAATATCTATGCACCAAACACAGGAACACCAAACTATGTAAAACGAATCTTAATAGACATGAAAAAATCAAGGTCTAAGAAGACAATCTTTACAGGAGACCTTAACACACCCTTATCTCAAAAAAAGATCAACCAGACAAAAAATTAGCAAGGAAGTAGCAGAACTGAACAAGAGCTTGGAACAAATGCTCCTGGTGGACATATATAGAGTGTTCCACCCAAGCACAGCTAAATACACATTTTTTTCAGCTGCACACGGGTCATTTTCCAAAATAGACCACATACTAGTCCAGGGGTCTTGCGTAAGTATATGCAAGAAAATAGAATTATCCCAAGCATATTATCTGACCACAGTGCAATGAAACGGTAAACAAATGACAAAAGAAATGAAAAACCCACGAAATTTATGGAAACGAAACAACACCCTATCCAGCAATCAATGGGTCACAGAAGAAATTAAACAAGAAATTCAACAATATCTACAATTCAATGAAAATTCAAAGACACCTTACCGAAATTTATGGGATGCAATGAAAGCAGTTCTTAGAGGGAAAATCATAGCTATGAACTTACACATTAGGAAAACAGAATGGGAACAAATTAGCACCCTAATGTCGCCCCTCCAACAACCAGAAAAAGAAGAGCAAACAAAACCCAGAGCACCAAGACGGGAAGAAACCATAAAGATTAGCTCAGAAATTGATTCAATTAAGATGAAGAAAACAGTTCAAAGAATCCATAAATCAAAAAGTTGGTTCATTGAAAGACTAAATAAATTTGATAAGCCCCTAGCCAACCTCATCAAAAAGAGGCAAAAGAAAATTCAAGTACAAGTGACAAGGAATGAAAAGGATGAAATCACCAGACCCAGCAGAAATTCAGAAGACTATCAATAGTTACTTTGAGAATCTTTATGTTCACAGAATAGAACACAGAGAAGAAATGGACAGATTCATCGAAACATACAAATTACCAAAACTGAAAAACAAGATATAACAACACTCAATAATCAGATAACAGCCAACGAAATACAAAACGTAATAAAAAGCCTAGTGACAAA
Organism: Ctenomys sociabilis; assembly: GCA_004027165.1. NCBI lineage: Eukaryota > Metazoa > Chordata > Mammalia > Rodentia > Ctenomyidae > Ctenomys > Ctenomys sociabilis. The sequence continues at coordinate 5,869 of PVKA01050449.1, read as the reverse complement.
GAAAAGTCCAGGTCCTGATGGATTCACAGCTGAATTCTACAAAAAATTTATAGAAGATATAATCCCCACACTCCACAAACTCTTCCATGAAGTTGAAAAGGAAACAATCCTCCCAAAATCATTTCTGGAGACAAGTATAATACTGATTCCAAAACCAGGGAAAAACACAACCAAAAAAGCAGAACTACAGGCCAATCTCGCTCGTGAACATAGATGCAAAAATACTAAACAAAATCCTGGCAAATAGGATACAGAAAATCATCAAGAACATCATACACCATGACCAGGTAGGATTCATCCCAGGGATGCAAGGATGGTTCAATATTCAAAAATCTATAAATGTAATACACTATATTAATAGACTGAAATCTAAAAACCACATGATCATCTCAATTGATGCAGAGAAAGCTTTTGACAAAGTCCAACACTCATTCATGTTCAAGGTCCTACAGAAAATTGGAATACATGGACTCTATCTTAACTTGATAAAAGCCATCTATGGCAACCCAAAAGCTCATATAATTCTAAATGGGGAAAAACTGAAGTCTTTTACTCTTAAATCAGGTACAAGACAAGGATGTCCTCTCTCACCCTTCCTATTCAATATAGTCTTGGAATCCTTAGCAACAGCCATTAGAAAAGAGGGAGGAAATAAATGGAATAGAATAGGTAAAGAAGAAGTTAAATTATCACTATTTGCAGATGACATGATACTTTACTTGGAAGACCCAAAAAATTACACCAAGAAACTACTAGAACTGAATATGGAAATTTAGTAGCATAGCGGGATACAAAATCAATACTCAAAAGTCAGTAGCATTCCTCTACACAGATAACAAGCACACTGAAAGGGAAACAACAGAAACAATACCTTTTACAATAGCACCACAGAAAATGAAATACCTTGGGATTCACTTAACCAAGGAAGTCAAAGATCTTTTCATTGAAAATTACAACATCCTAAGAAAAGAGATTATGGAGGATTTCAGAAATTGGAAAGCTATTCCATGCTCCTGGATAGAAAGAAGATGGCCATACTCCCAAAATTGCTGTACAGATTTAATGCAATCCCTATCAAACTGCCACCAACATACCTCCCAGATATAGAGAAATCATTCCTAAAATTTATTTGGAACCACAAACGACCTAGAATAGCAAATGCAAGGCAGGAGGCATCACAATTCCTGACTTGAAATTATACTACAAAGCCACTGTGATAAATCAACATGGCATTGGCAACAAAATAGACCTGAGGATCAGTGGAATAGATTAGAAGACGCAGAGGCATCTACAATCACACTCAGCCATCAGATCTTCGACAAAGGGGCTAAACAAGCTCACTGGGAGAAAGATAGCCTCTTTAACAAATGGTGCTGGAAAACATGGCTTTCTACATGCCGAAAACTAAGCTTGACCCAGCTCTATAACCATGCACTAAGTTAAAATCAAAATGAATTAAAGATTTACACATTAAACCAGAAACACTCAATCTCCTGGAAGAGAAAGTAGGAGGAACTCTTGAAGACATAGGGGTAGGTAAAGAGTTCATGAACAAACATATATTCACACGGGAAGCTCTTGAAAGAATCAAGAACTGGGATCAACTCTTCTTAAGGAGCTTCTGCATGTCAAAAGAAATTGTCAACAGAGTGAAAAGGCAACCCACAAATTTTGAAAAAATCCTAACTACTAAGCAATCAGACAGAGGATTACTGTCTAGAATATATAAAAAACTAAGGTATAACAGGGCCCTAAAATTTAAAGACCCAATACAGAAATGGACATCTGAGATGAAAACATACTTCTCAGAGCACAAAATTAAAGAAGCAAATAAATATATGAAAAAATGCTCCTCATCGCTAGTCATCCATGAAATGCAAATACAAACAACACTGAGATACCATCTCAGTCCAGAAAGAATGGCTATCATAAGGAAATCAACCAACAACAAATGTTGGAGAGGTTGTGGGGAAAAGGGAACACTTTTCCACTGCTGGTGGGAATGTAGACTGGTACAACCATTGTGGATGTCAGTGTGGAGACTCCTCAAAAGAGTAGGACTAGAAATCCCATTCAAGCCAGCTATCCCCCTACTGGGAATTTTCCCAAAGGATCTGGAAACATTGTATCATAGTGATATATGTATACCTATGTTTATAGCAGCACAATGTGTGATAGCAAAATCTTGGAAACAACCAAGATGTCCATCACATGAAGAATGGTTGAAAAAGATGTGGTATTTCTATATAATGGAGTATTACTCAGCTATTAAGAATGATAAGTTCAAAGCATTTATACTAAAGTGGATGCCACTTGAACATATACTCATAAGTGAAATAAACCAGACACACATGTGTAAATATCGTATAGCCTCCCTAGTACAAAAGTGAAAGCAGAAATACAAATGAATATGTACAACAACTAACATCAATTGAGTCAGATAAGGCAAAGTGAATGGCATATGCTGCAGGATACTACTCAGCTTTTCTTTTGGATGGTTAACAACCTAAGTTCACAGATCAACATTGGAGAAATAGAAGAGCCACAAGGCCAGCCAACATTTTGGCTCTAGCCTTTCAAGGTCAGCAAAGACTCAGGACATAGGAGAACCTGTATTGTGACATCATGAAACTCAGGTGAGCTTCAAATTTTCTGAACAAGGAGTTTATGGAGCCACAGAGGAAAGAGATTGAAGTTCTATAGTGTGCCTGGGGAGAATCACATGGAGAGAAAACTTTCTCTTAGGCTCTCACAGAGAGCAAACTGGTCAAGCATTGGCCATGACTCATCCACATGGATGACACAGACAAAGGATATACAGAATAAGGTACAGGACTATAAGATAGTCCCTGATGGGACTTCACTGACCTCATAAGAAACATAAAGTACATGTGTTGGTGTATAGGTCTTGCTCTATCTAGGTCTTAATCATCCAGCAGAAAAGTATAAAAATGAAGTATGCACCGCAGGGCCATAATAATAAGTTGAGCTGTAAATGGCTATGGTCGACAACTTTTTTGGATAACTCACTTTGTAGTGGAATGCTAGAATGTGTTGGATTGTGTTGTTGAATTCAAGTACCTAAATTAGTTGAATGGCAATGGAGTGCCCATCTCTGACAGGTGTAGACAAAGGAAGGGGTATAGAAAGGAAGAATCATGGTGTGTGTGTATGGACAGTACAGTTGGGATAGGTAACATCGTACTTCTACATAATTCTATGAGAGGCAATATTTGCACTAATAATGGTTGGACAGGATAATATGTCGGCTTCTAGTACTATGGACAACCACTAGGAAAATAGCAAGGTCGAAAGTATTAATTATTGAATCTTTGATGTAATTCAGGTATAAAAAATAAGATACTCAAACAGCTATACTCTCTTAATTTACTGATAAGAGACATATGGTGTAATAATGTCTGTAAGTATAATATCATGTATGCACCTTCTATGATACTAAACATTATGAAAACTGTTTCCAATGTATTAATTTATCAAATCCATCTTGTCAAGGTATCTTAAAACTGTCTCATTGATATTTGTACTTGCAAAAATTAAAAATAAAAATAGAATAGACTGCTTGTAAAAGAAGAATTCTTAAATCAGATTGACCTCTGGCTTTCCAGTAGGGACAATGAATGGACAGTGGACAATATTTTTAAAATATAGATAACAAAGAATTTTGAATCCATAATTAATATTCAGACTCATTATCACTTAACTGCAAGGATACTGTCTTGGCTCCTGTCCTCTCATTGCTGGGACAAAATATCCAATACTCAAAATTAAGGAGGAAAGTTTTCTTTAGTTCAATTTGTATAGGTTTCGGTCCATACTCGGTTGGCTCCAAGACAGGCTGGTATGACTGAGAGGAACCATGCATGGCAGTGGAAGATACCAAAAACAAGAGCTGAAAGGGGGAAGGCAAGTCTCTTTTCTTCCCTTATATGGCAGGCAGGGTATAGCACTCACATCCCCAATCCCAACAGTAGAGAACAAACCAATCACAAGCTTTAGATTCAGCTTCCTTCAAAAAACCTGTCCTATGAATGCATGAGGCTTTGGGGGAGACATATAGATGCAATCCATAACAGATACTAAAGACATCATCATTCATATCAAACATAAAGCTTCAAGCTTCCCACACTAAGAATTTTTTCAAAGCACTCTTTGAAGAATTATTTGAATAAGAAGAAAAATTAAGTCCAAAAGTATAGGAGAAATATTGGAATTTAAAGGATCAAGTAACTTAGAAAAATATGTATTTATAAGCAAAGATCAAATCAAAAAATAAAACATGAATGAATAAAAAGTAAAGGAACATGTATAACCTGTGTTTTAAGTTATAACATCTGGGTACTGACCAGATAGTTCAGAGGACTAAAGCGCCTGCTTAGACAGAGTACAAAGGCCAGGGTTCAATCTGTGGAAAATAGTGCCAGCCCTAGCCCCAGGGTCACGTTGAGATGGTGAATGAGACTGGGCATGGTGGCCCCTACCTGTAATCCCAGTTCTTGGGAGGATGAAAACAGAAGATCACTACGAGTTCAACCGGTATAGTGAGACTCTGTAGTCTCTGTACTAAATACATAAAGAAAGAAAAAATTATAACATCTGGGAAGAAGAACAATAAAGAGAATGGAGACAATAAAGAGCATGAAATGTGTAAAAATACTTTTCCTGTGGAGGGGAGCAAGTTAGGATAGACCAAGAGATTGATAGTTTTGAGATATTTATTTTTAATGTGCATGTTTGTAAAATCTTAAGTAGTTGAGCACAAAAGTCAGAATGACAAAATATAGAAGCATAACCTTCAAACCAAATGGGTAAAACTTGATCTGATAGAAAAGAAAAAAACAATAAGTTATTTTAAACATAAAGTAGTGGAAAAGAAAGATTAGTATAATGACAAAAACAAATATATTTTATATGACTGTATTTAAAAATGAAATCCACTAATACACTAACCATAAGACATGTACTTTTATACAAACATAGAAAAGTTGAAAATAAAACGTTATAAAAAGACATATTTAGCAATTATGAAAGATAACTACTTTGGAATGTCACAAAAGAGAATTGAAGACAAATACAAGTCATGAGGAACAAAAAATAACTGTTATTATGGGAGGAAGTAAGGAACTAGAAGCACAAAGTATAGATAGGAAGTCTGACTATAAAAGGAAGTGGAAGATTAGGTCATAGCTGAAAAAGAAATGATATTGTGTAGCATATTCTTAGTATAAATTAGTATGAGCTGCTTAAGAAGGTAATATGGCTTGAGGTACAGGATACAGGCAGAGACAAAATGACACCACGGTGAAGAACAATGGGAAAAGGTAAGGCATGTGCAAATGGGCCCACAGACCCACCTGGAGGTAGAACTATGAGGCCCATGGGACCTCATGTGACTTCCAGTCCAGGGTTTAGATGACATACCAATAAAAACTAGATGACATTTTCTATATACCTAAGATGTTCAAAGACAATCTCTAGGGGTTGACTTACTAGATCAAAGATTATCTATAGGGTAATGCTGAATAACAAACAAAAAAATGAAGAATTTTTACCTTCCACTACCAGTATGTTTATCCTATCTCAATAAACTCTCAAAGCTTGCTTTTTATGACCTATATATCTCTTATCTGTAGTTCTATCTCTCTGACAATTTTAACAATAGAAATATTGAGTGTATAAAATTAAGGTTCAAACAAGAAGTATGACATATCAATTTAGATTTCCAATCCAGTTTTCAAACCCCAGAGACAGGGTAGCAGGGTAGGCTTTGAAAGCTTGGAGATATATATATATATATATATATATATATATATATATATATATATATATATATATATATATATATATATAT